>NW_010586072.1:161067-234969 GCF_000705375.1 Tinamus guttatus | reverse complement strand
TCCAAAGGAATACTTTGGGAATATTGTGGTTACGCAATCAATCCATTTTGTTAATCGTTTAGTGGAACTTAATACACCTTATTTTGTCTGCAACTGTAATGAATTGTCCCTTGCCAATCCCTTCTGCGTCTTTCACCTTATAAGACAACTTTGGCTCAATAAGAGGACAAGACAAAATAGTCTTTTAACAGAAACCTATTCTTTTGGGTAAACATGATTTTAGACAAGATATGTCTGCAGAAAATGTTCATTTGGAAAAAAATGTATCACTACTTATGGTGGCTGTAACTTTGTTGTTTCCTGGACTCATGACATCTTGGTGGGATAGGATCTTCGTGTGGTGTTTGTCTGGCACAATACCTTAATCAGGGATTATTTTGATATGGCAATGATGATGTTTTTCTAATGTATACATTCCTCCTCCCTTCTGTAAAAACTTTTCAAGCATATCATGGAAAAACAAGAAAAGTTTTAGCTGTTATAAACAAGTGAGAAAAGACTTAAATTTATTTTCTTTGCAGATCAACCCTCAAGGCAGTTTGCCCTGGGCTAGGTTAGCCCAGTGGAAAGTGTGAGCAGGAAAAATGCAGCCTTCCAGATGTCTGAAAAGTTTCTATTCCGTGGTACTTTGAGTTAAACATATTGCAACTAACACTCAGAAGGTCCCAAATTTAGTGAATCAGGGACATTTCAGACTTTTCCAGCATTGTCATAATCAAAGCATTACAGGGAAGGCCCAGGTGTCTATCACACCCGTGCACAAGTGCCAGCACACTTTTCTGTGTCATCTGAGATTTCTGTTTCCTTATGAATTTCTGCATATCATGGGTCTCTGAGGCAGCCAGCAAGCATTCAGTCTGTGTAACAAATGATGAATGGGAAGTTTCTGCTTCCATGTTTTTTACTGTTCAAGACACATTTTAAGGCTGAATGACAGCTCCAGGATCACACTCTGTGCCTTGCACATTCAGATGAAAAACAAGATAATAAAAGAATACAGCTCTGTACCCCACCACACATGGAAATAATCTGTTCAAAAGCAGCCATTACCATTTTGAGGGCCAAATGCAACGTACTGATATGCTGAGTGGGTGGAGAAGGTCTGAAGGACTCTGCACCCAGACACTGCAAAGCAGCAACAGTGTTGTAATATTAAACAGCAATGTTGTCGTAATATTGCTGCTAGTGATTTATGAGCTGAGACTCTCATGATCTATTTAGCAAAGTTCAAGATGAAGAAGCAATCTGTCTGTCCTCGGTGATACCCTTAGAAAGCTAATGGCATTTTGGCCCTCACTTCTCCCCGGAACACATATATTCTTTAGGTTCAGAGTATTGGTGATTCAACATTAGCTGGTTAAAAGAGGTTTTCCAAACTGCTTTTTACTACTGGGGCAAAAAAGGAAAAGAGAGCTGGGTTAGACCCTTGTACACAGACCCTTCTTACACAGTTTGGGAGAATTCTTTATGTACATACAGAGTCTACATGAACATGACAAAGTAACACGAGTATAGAGTAACATGAATGACAAGGCTGTCTTGGCACCAGTAGAATACAGTAAGGAGTCATAATTAAATCCTACTGAAAACTTAAAGCCTTAAATAGTGCTTTACGAGCCTTACATATTAAGGTTACCTTTGAAATGAAAAGCACTGGAAAAATGTCTTAAGTTACAAATCTTCCATTATTAGAGCTTTATGAAGAAGACCTTTCTCAGGTCTAATTCAAAATCATTAGACTAATCATCAAAATCATCAGACTAATTCAAAATCATTAAAACATTTTGAACACAACTGGATAAGAGAATTTGTAATTCCATACTTTCAAAAGGGATGAACATGTGTTCATGCAAAATGTTCCTGTTTTCTAACAAATGTGCTGTTCTCCTTGATCTTACACTGATTCTTCTGTGACTATATAGAAAAATTGTATTTGCAAGAGGAATCCCTGGAAATATGTTTTCTATTACTCTATGCTCAAGTTGCCACTTACAGGGCAATAACAGGCATAGTATTTATTGAATAAATTCTATTAGACATTTCTAGGGGATCACGCTCTCGTGCTTCCTTAAACTTTGCACTGACACTGTAAAGGCTGTTCCCTCTGAAAATATAAATCCAATTTCAGTTCCTGTGGACACCTTAAGCTTTTCTTAGGCAACAAAGGTTGTATTTAACAAAACCCCTGTAGGACAACTTATCTGGGGAGGAAGGATCATTGTGACTGAGGGAAGATATCTGAAAGAACAGAACTCGGACCTTCTCAAATAGGTCAGTCATACACATAGAAGGCAATGTAACACAACTGATAACAAATATTCCCCTGGAAAAAAGCATAGTCTGTATGAAAAGGTTACAATTCTGTGCTCTGCTCTCCAATCGTATGCTTCATGTTTGAAATGAAGGAGATTCAACTTGCAATCATACCAGCAGTAACTATGCTGAAATTCATTACTTGTTTGAAAGCCTGAGAGCAGGAAGTGGTTTCAGAGGTGCAAAGTATGAGATGTTATTGAGTGTCACCCTGATAAGCATTAGCTATTGCCTGAGAACCACACAAAATCCTGCTTGAGCTGTCGCTGCTGTTCAAGAGTTCTGCTGTAACTAATAATGGCTTTGTCAAAGTTGTCTATGGCCAGTGTTTCAAGATGTTATTTTGATTCTACTTCTGTTTGTCTGCTGTAGAGAGTAAATACTCTAAAACTGCATGCTAGATTTAAGTTTTTCAAATATCTTTTGTGGATGTATTTTGTGTTCTTTAAGAGATTTATAAAAATATTTATATAAATTCAGGAGTGGGCTATAAACTAGGTAATTTTAACAAATATGGACATCTCACAATAGACACATTTGCATTTATCTGCTATTCTTTGTATGTTTTTCAGTGTGGTTAGTATTCATTCTCATATGTGTTCCTATCATTTACACAAATGGAAGATCATATCAAATGCTGGAAATTTGGAACAACTTTATGGCTACAATTAGATGAGGAACCAGTAACTATTTTCCAGATTTATAAAAAACATGCACATTCAAGATGCCACATACTTAATGGCATCAATTAGCAGTTTCCATATGACAACAACATGTAAATTAGGTTTTCTAAAAAAAAGTTGTTCTTTTCCCTCTCCATGAACAGACATAAGAATAACACTGTCTCCAAAGTTTAGTCAGTTGGGAGAATTGCAAATAAAAGTAGTTGCCCTAGGTAAGTTGTACCACAGAAGTACCCCTTCATGAAAATATTAAACCTCCAAAAATTGGCAATAAAATAGACATAATCTAACTAGTGCGATCCTGGGCAGTTCATTAGTCTATTGGATTGATTTAGATGATAGATGAGGCTAGATAGATTGTTTTCTTGTCACAAAGGTTGCAGACTTGGATAGCTAAATGTTCAGTTGTTCTAGGATATTGTCTCATTTCTACAATAGGTCTCCTTTCTCGCAACAACTTAAAAGCAAGCATAATGAAAAGATAAATTTATTAAACATAAAGCTGGGAGTGCCCCCATGGAATGAAATTATATGCTGAGACTAGAATGTTTAGTTCCAGTTAGTAGGAAGAGAGATTGCCAAGTAAAGAAAAAAATGGCGGAAAATTGGCATTTAAGGAATTGTAAGGGAAAACAGAGATTTCAGTAGGCTATCATTAAAATAAGGACTTATAAAATCAAAAGCTGGTTGCAATTTTGACAATTCTAAGTTGGCAGGTGCCTGCAAACAAAATTACACTTTTCATCTTCTCTGGAAATAGTATTCAATAATACTTAGAAATTTCTGGCCTGTAGGAATCCAATAGTGAATCAATGTGCCCAGATGAGATAGTAAAGAGTGGTTCATGAAGACTGGTGCCAGTTTGAACCAATTCAGAGAAATGTAGTAATGAAAACTATCAGTTACATAAAATGGAGTGTAGATGAAAGAGACTATGCAGTTTTGAAAAGCCATGCGTGTGGATTAAGCTAGAATGAGGAGACGCCCGTCGAAATCTATTTAACTGACACAGGACTGAATGGTTCTGTGAAAAAAAAGAATGGGATATTTTTGTAAGATTCACTTCTACCCTTTCTCATAAATCTGGAAAGTATGTGGAAGGCAGCTAAAGGTTATGTTAATTGTTTGTAGGAGAGAGAGGGATGTCGCAGTCTAAGGGCTTCAGCTTCAGTCCCTACCATGAGCTGCATCCCTGTAGATCCCCTCTTGAATACAGTATGGGAATGGGCTTTGTTTCTTCTGTCCAAGCAAGGAGAGAAAAACAGCGTGTTCTTCCATCTTACCTGCTAACATACTCCCAGAAGAAGAGACAAGGATTTAAGTCAAGTTTTGTCAACTACAAGACCGTAGAATACAGGGTATTTGTATCTCTGAAATCATCCTGAAATCATTCTGCATTTCAGAACTTATTATCTCTTGATCTTAGGTTTAAAATGAGATGTAAAACACTGTCCATGCAAGTTAAATACACACAATAAAGACTCATATCTGACTCATGTCATCAAATTGACCTACTAGGTAAAATAACATAAAAATTCTGCAAAAACCTGAGAAACAAGCTAGAAATGTTCCCAAAAAGAACTCATAAGGAAATTCTTGTTTTTTGTTTGTGTTTTTTTTTTTCCATTGCACTTATGTGGTAAAATCTCATTAAAAATATCCTTAGCACGACTAGAATGGAAAATCTATCTTGATCAACCTACACATTTACCCTAAAATATTAAAGACAAATGTCAAATTTTCATACAGCTATTTATCTGGGTTATTTAAACCCCACTCATGTAGTCTGTATGACTACTCACGTAGTCGTATTATTATTTTTTTTTAAGCAGAAAAGCAAATGTTGAGAGAAAATGAATTCTACTTTCAAACTGTCCTGTTAGGCGGTGATGTTGTTGTTTGTTTACACTGGGAATCTTTTTGTGAAGTTAAGCTCTGTAATTCAGATCATTCATATTGCAACCATGGAATTAGAGAATATATTTGGGTTCCTATGTGCCTCACTAAAGATAGCAACAAAATAGGTGCACTGGAAAAGAGCAATGCTCAGTGATACCCCTACACTAATGTTATTTAAAATCTACTAATTCATATCGTACTGCAACAAAAGCTCTGTGGATAGATGGCAAGATGTCTCATCTGGGCAGCAGAAATAACTGTGGTCCTGCAGGGAACAACTATGCGCTGGGATATTATCTTCTATGACTTTCAAGATGCTTCTTAATTTTCAAATATTAAGACTTATTTTTACTTAAAAATTAGAAAAGCAATCTTGCAAATGCCTGAAGACAGTAATTCCATCAGAAATGTACATGTATATAGTTACCATTATTTGCACTGGGCATCATACATGCAAAGAGCAATAAGATTTGAAATCGAGCAGGAGATCTTGTGAAAAGTTATCTGACATCATGCATTCTGATGCCTTGTTTGCTTTTTTGTTTTTGACATTGCTTTTTTAAAGGATCAGATACATTTTTGAAATTTTTTGCTCCTTTATGTATTTTCTTTTTTTAGTTTAGTTTTAGCAGAAGAATATAGCAGGTTGTTAGGAACTGGCATGAAAATATTTTACATTTGACAGGTTTTAAATATTTAAATAATAAATATATAAATATATATATAAACACATAAGACAACACACAAGAAGACAAAATCGTATGAGATATTTTTGTGAGATGCAACTTTCTTACTGTTCATGTTAGGATCAGTTATGTTCATGTTAGGAACAGTAGCCCCCTCAAGACTTCTTCAGTGGGATTTACCAGACTAGATTGCTTGCTAAAGAAACCCCTGATTGACAGATGAGCTTAATTCTCAGTCACTTCAAGGAACACTGGCATTAAATACAAACTTCAGTGTCCTATGATGGTATCTGAATTTAGGGACTCAAGGGAGCTTCTCGCCTTGTCTTCAGACATATTTTCTGACTAAAGCTTGAGAAAAAAGACAATATATATTCTATCCTGGTGTTTTATACCACCTTTAGCTTTTAGGGACATCTTAGATCTCAATGAATATAACCTAGTCTGGACAAGATGTTCTCCACAAACCTAACTTTCAGTTTTTATTACAAAAAGTCAAATATTTTATCTATGAATTCTTCGGAGATATTCAAAACCTTCCTGCGACCCTATGCCATGGGCTGTAGGTGTCCCTGCTTGTGCAGGGCGGGGTTAAACAAGATGATCTCTAGAGGTCCCAGAAGTCATAAAACCCAGTTCCCAGATCCATTTAATTCACTCTAGAATTTTTCATGTATCAAAATTGTTTTGTCTGATCTGATGTGACATCAGTAGAAGAAGAGCTTTTTTCTGCATACATTTTTCTTGCAATTCAAGATTTGCTTTGGCATCCATTTGTTTTGGATATGACTCCCAGAGGCTGTCTGGTCTAATGACAGGATTACTGCACTTGGGATCAGGAGATGAGAAATCACTTGGAAGCTTAAGTTCTCTTCAGTCTGTAGTGCTTCTTTCTTCCCATTAATCTTTTCTCTGTCTTTTCACATTAAATTGTGCAAGGAATAATAATGTCTCATGTGGGTTATTGTAAAGCAGTAATTTATCACACATGGCCTTAATGTTGCCTGCTAATATTACACTGTAATAAAGTGCATACCATCAATCTCTTAAGAGATTGTTTCAAGAGCATAAGTATAATTCTTTATCAGAATCTCCTTAAAATAATTAACTAAAAAAGATCTCCACTCTTTTACTTACCGCACCTCTTATAGAGATATGGTAGCAACACAGTGGAGCAGAACTACCAGCAGTAAGCTAATGAGTGCCATGTTGTCTCACCAACTCTGACTTAGGTCATGTTGATCACAAAAAAGTGACAGTGTGAGACAGTGCACCGTGGACAGACAAGTAGTGTGGAAGCATTTGCTAGTACGCTGAATTTTGTGATAGCTGGTCACAAAACATCTAGGTAAGGTCATCAAAGATGTGTGAGATAGATAGAAAAGAAAGATGTTTATCACCCATACATTTACACTAGTGTCTTATTGTGACAACCAAGTTGCTGTCAAGTAACACTTGAGGATTTTTTCACTCCAAAAAACTCCTTGGGAATAAGAGAAAAATAAACAGAAACTTTCCAGTATATCAATGACAAAATTTCTTGCATTTGTAATAATAAGAGTAGGAGTGGGACCAAAAGGCAAATACTCACTCTTCAGAGTACCGAACTCTAGAGTAGTGGCCATCATTGCTCTGATCCTTATTCCACTTCCCATTGTCTTGAAATTAGAAATGGAGAAGGAAGAAAGAAAAGAAAAATTCTTTCATTTATTTCACAAATTTCTAGTTCAAATCATAGAGAAGTCATAGAGAAGAGAAACAAGCTTTTCAAGGGAATAAGTTTGTTCTTTGCTGTGGTAACAATCTTAAGTATCTGGTGGAAAACCTTTTAAATAAACAACTGTGTTGCCCCAAAGCCATGCACTTTTTCCTGTCACTGCTGCAGCTATTGCTAAAATCCGAGTGGCTGTGCTGACCCCACCACACCAGCCGGTGTAAAACAATATGACAGCAAGAAACTTGTGTTTCTGTGCTGGTAGCGGGCCCTCTTGCAACTCCACTTGTGATTGCAGCCTTCCTGTGTTCTGAATAGGCAATGTACAACTTATAACTTATTGGATCAAAATACATGTTTTGAGCGGCAGGCAGGAGGAGCTGTGTTATCTCAGTGGGTATTTTGTTTTCTGTTTTGGCAAACTGGAGGTAACTGGACTAATGATAAAGAACGAAACATGAAATGAAAGCAGCCATTTTTCTGGGCTGAGAACCTAATGATTCTGATGCTCTGTACAATATTTTCATATTCCTTGTCCTCTATTTAGATAAGCATTTCTAGTCAAAATCTCAGTCTGAAAAATAACCAGTTTTTGTCCAAACTGTGAGGAGTTCAAACCTTGCTTAATACAGACCTCTTATTTTAACTCGTGACTGATCAAAATTTTTGTCAAATTTCAGAATTAGAGTGCATATTTCAAAGGAAATTATCCAAGCACACCAAATATCATGCATGCGACTCTGTCATGTGTCATTAGAAATAATAGTAGCGACTTATGTATCAAATTATTTAAGCACATGAGTGCAAAGTACAACCAAAGCATCAAAAAGAAAATATTTTGCCTGTGTTAGTCCAAATTGCATATTCACAAAGCCATTTAAAATCAGCCTAGGAAAGATTAATAATCAACTAATATTGGCAGTATGTTTGTATTTAGAGGCACCAGCTAAGATTAGAGAACCCTACTGTGTTAGGCTATTTGCAGCTATCTACTAAGAGATGTTCCCTACCCAGGGCAATTTCTGTCTCAAAAGCATATAGTGAAATAGTTATTCACATGAGTGGTCAAACAGATATACACAATTTGCCCACGGCGTGGTTTTCTGATTCCTCGGAAGCAGTATCATAAAAAGACAACATCTCAGAAAATATCTTCTAGTGTCTGGCTGCTGGAGGAAGGAGGGAATGGCCCCATCCATCCCCAGTTTGGTGCTGCAACTCCATCGTCCTCCTCTGTGGGATAGTTGGGTGGTGGGGCACTTTTGCTGCTTCATCTTTCCTTGGCCTAACAGGGGCGAAAGTTTATTTCAGCTATAGCCAATAAAACTACAGTTTTGGAGGGCAGATGTCATAGACTGACCCTCAGTTGACAAGGATGATGGAGTTAAGAAGATAAATATATCAGCTAGGAACACAGGGCTGGAAAGTTGGAGTGCAAAATGAAAACAGAAATTGGTGTCATTGCATTCAGACATAGCCAAGGCTGAATCATGGTCCCACTGAAGTGAAATGGAGTGCTGCTGTTGGGGTCAGAATTTCACACCTGAACTATTTTTGGAGCCAGATAATATGAAGATGATTAATATGACTGATGAAAGAACGAGGCAGGATAATACTTTAATTGAAAGAAGGGAAGGGAAGGGAAGGAAAGGGAGGGGAAGGGAAGGGAAGGGAAGGGAGGGGAAGGGAAGGAAGGGAGGGGAAGGGAAGGGGAGGGAGGGGAAGGGAGGGGAGGGAAGGAGAGGAATAAATCATCTCCCTCAAGCTCCTTTGTAGCTCTCAAGCTTTGTAGCTTTGTAGCATGCACAAATATATACGCAGGCATAACTTCTCACTTTCCCTTTGCAGTTCACCTTTGATGAAGAGTGTATAAGACTTTAATTAACTGTGAAAAGTAGTCAAATCCAATAAGCATACATCTGATCGTATCTAGATCAAATGGAGTGCTCCCCTGCAATAGCATTTTTATTTAAAATATATAGTTTTTAGTTGCGTGTAGTTTATTTAAGAATAATTTTACTTAGGAAAGCTATCTAATAACAGAAATTTTAGTATTTTTATGTCTTCTTTTTATACTATGCATTGTATCCTCCCAATATATGTTCTCTTAAAAATAACTGTTTATGGAATTATTTAGAAAATTAATCAATTTACTAAAGTTGGAAAGGCAAAAAAACAGAAACAATATATGCAAAAGTTATGCAGCTCTGAGATGACTTTCTCAAACAGATTGGAAAAAAATCATAGAGCTGTAAATTTATACGTAACACATTACAGCTGTAGTTACTGCAAAATGATTTTTACCACAACTTATAAATTATCATAGTTCTGGAAACACAAACCATTCAGAAACACTGTTTAACTGGAGAGGGGTTCAGCTATTTGCCTTTTAGATTCATACCTAACTTTAAGTAATACAAACTAAAAAAAAGAAAAAAAGAGAATTATAAAACAATATTATAGTTGAGAAATATATAGGAAAAGTCCATCTAAGAAACATAGTACATCTATTAAGCATAACTCGGAAAATTTTTTGTTCATTCGTTGCTCATTGGTCTGCCTTTATCGAAATCAGAAAACTAATCTCTCACAAACTTACATGGAAGTAGTTACTGGTACTTGTGAGGAAAATTCATATCTTAGGCTGAGAAATACACAGCCATTTCTTTATGTAGAAAGGCTTTTTTTTTTTTTTTTTGTGAATATTTCCATGTATTCTATAATCACTTTTATTTATATACTAATTAATAAATTTAAGGATTTCATTTCTCTATTGGCATCATCTTTCCAAAATGTATCTCTTTTCTTTCGTAAAGCATCAATAATTGTAATATCCAGTTACCAAGGTCCTGCTGTGCCTTGTATATGGCATTTCGACTATAGTGAATACTCAGTTAATGATTTCAGAGGCCTGCTAGTATTTGTCTAGACGTATATGCCAATGTTTGCATCTACCAGAAGTGGCTAATGTGGGTGAATGTTTTCGTGGATAAGATCATGGCTTATGCCATGGAAGTTGTGATCTACTTAGGGGAACCTAAGGTATACAAGAGAATTCAATAGGAAAAATACAGATATGGTTATGTGGAGCTATGACCTTTTGTGGCTCTGCTACAGCTAAGGTCGTTATCATTCTTCATTTAGCTAATTCTAACCTGACATTTTCAAAAACAGAGTTGGTGATGCATTGCTGAGAGGAAAAACAGAAAGATAATTTGAGTTTTTGTCCTCATAGAGATTCAGACAAAATGTTTTAACAGTAGAGTTCCCTGTGCAATGAAAATTTTAATTGTCCATCAACTCTTTTTAGAACCTTCTGCAAAATCTCCCAAAAGAATAAATGCAGGTAAAATAGTGCTGAAGCCAATCTAGCCATGCTATTCACACCAGCAGAAAACTGGATCCACAATCTTTAACCTCCATATAATATTAAAACTAGAGATAGATTAACATGTTTTAATGTAATATTCAATCTGAGCATTGACAAGCAGAAAAGAACTTTCTCAAGACACTGAATAACAAAGAATATTTTCCGTAGACTCAGTTTTACTGTGTATCTGGTGCCACACATGTGCATGTGGTGTGTATGTGGTGCCACAACCACGTTCAATGGTTGTTAATAGTCTCATACTCCAACTCTTTGAAACTGTACTATTTGTTTTATTATTTGCAAGAACTTTGAAAAGAACTTTCAAACTGTGAAGTGGAATCATTGTGATCTAATAATATATTAGTAATTTGATCTCACTCTGAATATAAATCAATCATGATACTGAGGAATCAAAATTATTCCAGAAAAAGATTAAAAAGGTGCAACATTTCTTAGCAATGCTCTTCCATCATGGGACCACATGATTTTGGTTTCTGTTGACCTTTTAGACTAATATGGAGTGATTTGACTGATATAACGTGATTTGGAAAGATACCCTTTTTCTATTTTATTTTGAATTTGACTGATTTAATCTATAGTAGTCTTTTTTCATTGGAAACATACTGCAAAATAGCAAGGAGGAAAAACAACAAAAACAACAGCAACAACAACAACAACAAAAATTAACTTTAGTTTAAAGCAGTCTACCCTGGCTTGTCTTCTGGAATAATTCTCTTCCTCAGTGGTCAGTTATTCTCATTATAAACTTCCTGATAAATCCGAGAGCTATAGTAGCAAGTGTGAACTCTATCTATCTCTATCTCTATCCCTATCACTATCTCTATCCCTATCTCTATCTCTATCTATCTATATCACTACACCTATCTGTCTTTAAACATGTCCTTACTTTTATTTCATACATAATATTGCTCCTTTGGCATGTGAATGCATGGAGGAGACATTCTTATTTTCAAATATATTTGAATTTGGAGGTTGTTTTAGAAAATCAGATCTGGTCAACTACAGGCTGTAATCATAAAGGTTAACAGAGATGATTAAATAGGATAAGCTACCAAAACTCAGCATGAGAATAAGTGCATCTATAAATTTTAGGAAGAAATAGCAACAAAAACAGTTTTCTGGTGTTCTGTTTACGCTGCTTCTCCAGTCCCTTATGGCTGGGTGCAGAGTTTCTGCTGGCTGCATGAACCTGTATGAAGTTATACTGGCTCAGCATCTCAAAATCATATTTTAGCATATTTTAGTCTGCTATAGATATAAGTAGTATAGAGAAAAAGCTATTCTGCTTCTGCCTGTGCTGTACTCCTTCCCTATTTCTCTAAGGTCTTCTATGCTCTTTAACCTTTTTTTTTTTTTTTTTCTGTTGACTTCTATCTTTCCAAGCACTCCTTTATATCTTTATATATTATAATTAAATGCAGTTTAGGCCCAGAAAATCCATCAGTTGGCTACTTTGCTAGAGCAATGCTTGCTTAATTTCCCTGCAATGCAAAGTTGATTGTACAAGTTAGTGGTTTTAATTTACCAGGGAGTGGTTGACAAGCACCAAGATAAGAGAAAGTAAAGGCATTGTGAGCATAGATATATGAGTACAAGAATGGTTTCTGAGATCAACTGTGTAGAGGAAACTGAGAGGAGGAGGGAAACAGAGTAGACCATGCCCTTTTGCAGTGAAAGCAAATGTATTATATTCATTTGTGCCATTCGTCTTCAAATAGATGTTTGTGATTTTGTTAATTTGTGTTTTCAATTGAACATAGAAATTATTCAATTCTGCCTGATCTTGGCCAAAGAAAAACCTTTTAAGAGTATCCCTGCCAGGTTGGCAGAAGATAATCCTATAGGCAGTGTTAAAAGCCTTGGGCAATTGTAATTAAAATAACCAGCCCCAGTGTCAGCTTATATTTTCTTCAGTATCTGAATTTAATCTTAATTATGGTCTTCAGTCTGATCCTGTGCTCATCTGTAAAAAACCTGTACTTCCTTTTGAAAGATTTTATGCTCACTACGGAATAGGTGGAAAAAAACATCAAAATTGTTCATTGAAAATTCATGTCCTAAGAAGTAAAAAGACCATTTTCAAAGCTTATATTTTCAAAGATTTGCAGTAAGATTGCATTCAATCACTTATGATGTGACATCTTTGCAAATTCCACCATGAAGAGGAGGAGACATGCATTGTCATCAATATATGTAGATACAGATACTAACTACTGAGTGAAAACAGCTGCTTTCAGCCAACTTACCAAACTTCTGTCTTATGTTCAAATCAGATTCATATGTGCATAAACACTTACAGCAAACGTGTCTATGTAGGCTAAGTTCCTTAAAAATGAAGTGTACAGTTGTAATGCTTTATACTTTATGTAGCAACTTCTGTTGAATGCCAGAGCTTTGCAGTGTAATGGTAAATCCTGAGGCAAATGTGCTAGGGCATAGTTTTACAAGATCTTCTACAGCCTGAGCAAATTCCCGAAGTCAGTTGGGACTTCTTCATTGTGTTCACTACTGTGCAGAGACATACACATGTAATATCGATATAGGTATATATAGAGAACCTTCTCTGAATCTGGCCAGAGCAGCTGCAAAGGCTCTTCAGAGAAAAATGCCAGGGGGATATAGAGAGAGGAATCCTGAGAGACTTTACTAGTGGATGTAAAAGAGATAGCAACAGCATATTCACAGATACTGTGCCAGATTATGTAAGAAGCAACTCGTGACAGATTGAGAGAGAGGGAGGCATCCTCTCATGGGAAACTCGTTCCAGTTCCTTCTGTGCTTCTAACCTCATACAAAAATTTTTGAGAACCAAAGAGCAGTAAGAAAAAAAAAAAAGAGGAGGGAGTTTGTGTCCTTTTTTTTTTTTTTAACATTCCCTGAATGCTACATGTGAACAGCACAGCTTCTCCATTGTAGCTTTCTTTTTTAATACAGAATGACTTACTCTTGAACAAGCTGGACTGGGACCTCCTATCGATGGTCATTACTTTTCCACTTCCAGTCACTGTTCTAGTTGTCTATCCAGGTTTGGCTGCCAGTGATGCATTAGCTAACTATTCGTCAGCCATTTGCCTGTAGTAGTCGTCCTTTCTGTTGCCCACTCCTAATTTTCTCTGGAGTGCATCTCTGGAGTTTTTTTCTCCATTTGCCTCTGGTTCCTCTAGCTCACAATGCCTGTGCTTAAGCAGTTCCATTTAGCTTTCTGGAATATTCTGGAGCGTTGAAAGCACTTTGGAGTCCGCCTTCTGCTTATAACGCATTCAGGAAAGTGAATATTCTAAAGATCATGTAGATTGCCATCTAAGTGGAAATCTTAAGTGAAGAAGGAGGCCAATAAAATGGAAAAATGCTAAATAGCCAAGCAAGAAATAATAAGGTGGAGAATTGAATAGGATATTAATGTTAGGAAAATCTGATATAGTGTATTGCAATAGGTAAGCTTTCAGTGGAATATGAAATTACTTGAGTATTTGTGACTATTGCAGATTACTCTTGAGCTATCTCCTCTTAGCACTTGGCAGAAAAGGCTGAAAGATTAAAATCAGGAAGTAGGTAATTTTGCTTAAGCTGATGTTAACACTTTACAATTAGAATTGAGAAAAGTCTTCAAAATGTTCTATGCAAACTGTCAAAAGATTTTGACATTTCTGCTGTTCATTAAGTATTGAAATTAGAAGCATTGCTATGCCATAATGAGTGATATCTAGTGCTTTTCCTAAAGGCACTCTGCTTTATCAGTGGTCAGATTCCTTCTAGAAATTAAATCAATTAATACTCGCATGTAAAATAGGTGTAGTCCCCTTTTTTAGTGTTTTCAAAACAGATCTGAAATAACATCTTATCATATACACCTCTTTCCTGTGTATGAAGTCATCTTATTTTCAAAGGCCAGGAAAGACTTTAATAAATTATTGCTTCTGGTAATAAACAGCACGTGTACTTTTATGCATGTGCTCAGTATGTGAAAGGTTTTTTCACCTCTATTTTGATAAAACTTTACAAATGTCTGGAAGAAAATTGCAAAAATCTATGTTAAAATTCATTATTACCCGTTGCAAAGGGAAATAATTGAATGCCAGAAAAGTGACAGGGTAAAGATATCTGTGAAATTTTGGCCTGTTTGTATGGCTGCATTAAGACATGTGGAATTATCTACATAACAGTGGAATTAGCCCAGAATTCAAGAAAGTCAATAGCTAAACACCTGACTTTTGTTTACGTCCATAGTCCAGGTTTTGAGAAGTCCCAGCCAGTAAAGGAAAGCAAACTGCAAACCTTGTGGTTTCTCAAGGTTTTAGGAGGTGACTGAATTCCTCTTTAGTATGTTTTATTTTGTGAAGGTGTATAGACCTTAAATACTCAGAAAATAAAATGTGCTTTCAGCTCAGAAGGAAGTGTGAAAGACTGTTACCTTGCATATTAAATGAGAGGTTTGTTTCCTAGAACCTGAGTGCTACTTTTTTTCACCTCAAACATTTTAATTTGATTCGCCAGAGGACAGTTGGAGAAGGCCATTATTCAAACCTGTGCAATCATTCTGGATGGGATTAATTTCAACGTTGTACAAATATTTATGGTACTATAAGTGATTATTTTTGCTCTAAACTATCAAATTGTGATTCCTAACACGCAACTCCTCTATTTTAAGACATGATCTCAGCAACTCCTTGAATTTTTCCTTAAACATTGAAATTGAAAGATAAATAGGATGCTTGCAGATGATAGGCATTTTAGGTAGATATCATCTGAATTTATTTCTACAAAGATCATTAATGGAAAATTGCAAAGGCAAGCTTCTAAACTTTTAAGGTGGTGACCATTTCTTTCTATTGTTCACATGATTTCTGTGAACACTGAGTTGACTGACTATTCCCTTAATTGACATTGGAAATTTTCTCCTATTAGATGTCAGATTTATATGGTAGCTTCATTACTCTCGTTAAAATCATTTGTGGAGTTTTATAAACTGACTGGAAGTGTAGCTTTATGGTTCTGTTTCTTCCACTGTCTTCATATGAGGAAGTTTCTTGGTGTACAGAATAGTAGATACAGAAATTAAACAGTGCAGGGATGATCAATCACTGAAGCTCTTTGCATTTACTTGTTTCCATAACTATCAGTGCTGGGACTGAAAGCAGTGGATGTTGCTGTGTAAAACCTGGAATTAATAGTAATGTACAGTTAAGACTACCCAATATACTTTTATTTTTAAATTTACAAACTTGAGGAATAGTAAGTAAGAAGTGATCCTTAATGAGTAGTGAATCTGTGCCTCCAATACTAGAGATCCAACTGTGTTCCAAGGATCCTATATCAGAAAGGATCTCTGAACCTCTATGTACAAGAGATCTAGAGAAAGATCATTTTCTGAGCACCAAAGCAAATGAAGTTTGATTTCTTAATCTCTGCAGTTTGCGTTAGCAATACCTCAGTTAAATATTCAAGATGCTCATCCCTGGAGAAACCACAGTGAAAAGAAAGGCTGAATGCTAAAATCTAGGAAAAGTTTTGTCAAAGATCTTGTCTTGTTAGGCTTTAGATAATCCATATGGATGAAAAGTTAACATTGAAGATACATATGTAAATATCTAGATACATATTGTATACGGATAAAACCAGCCACTAGTAACAACATGTTGCTAACATCAATTTTCTTTAGTGCCTAGCAAAGTACAAAATTTCAAAGTGGATGTAATGTACATTGAGTGATTTGGGAAGCCAACTTTTAAATATTTGCAATTTAGGAATTGTTCAATATTGGAGATTATCTATTTGTGTTAGCACAGAACAATAATGAGACAAGAGACACAAGGAAAGATATTTAAGTTTTCATTTACTTCTGTAATCACTTGGTCCTGAACAAGTAAATTACCAGTTCGGGGTCCACGCAAATGTGGAATACTTGGTTAGCCACTGAAAAGGGTGTATTTACACCTCTGGGGGATTTGGTACTCAGGTGTGGAACCTATATAACTGAGATATCAAGTCTGATTTCCATACAGGGGCATTAAATCAGCCAAGGAAGAGAGAGTGCTGTGAGATAAAACAAACCTTAAGACATATAGATCTAATGTGCGGGATATAAATGCAGACTAGGGAGTGTCCAGGACTACAAGTAACTCACCAGCAATGGTATGGAGGTCATTTATTTCGTGTGAGGTTAAAGCCTTTCTCAGGTTACCACCTTTATTTGGCATATTCTATTCTACATACATAGTACAGAGGAGATAATTCAGAACATCAAATTCAATAAAAAATTACCTTAAACTAAAAATCTCCTATTGTTGCATCCACCCTGACTCGCTTAAATCATTCTGACCGTCCGTGTTAGCTGTTGCTGCATACTCACTCAGCCAGATGACTCACGCTTTGCTATTCATCTGCACAGGGAAAAACGAAACAAGTTCCTACCCTGCATGTTACTTTTCAATAGTACTTAACACAACAACTCTGGACTAACCTGCATTTCATTTTGATTTGTATCAGTTAAGGATAATAATTGCCAAACTGGAAACTGTGCTTAATGTTAGAACAATACAATGTTGTCCTCTTTATTAGTTGTAGGCCATTTCTATAATGAAATGCATCTAATTCACATGCTTAGCTCTATGAGTGCTACGATACACATATTTTCTGGGAAAAACACCTGTTTTCAATTCAAAGGATGTATCATGTCCTCAGGCTTTTAAACTGATCTATAGGTGATTGCCAAAGGATGACAAGTTAGTTGCATTTCACTAGCTTTCTTGCACACTTCTAAGCAAAGAAAAAGTTAGGAAGCTTAGAATATGAGTTGATTTTCATTCTATATCTGTTACTATTATATACCATCATGGGAAGGAATAAAAGCGTGTTAGCTTGGTCTTGTTATTTTAATTACTTTAACTCAGACCTGAGATTTTGCTTTTGGGGGATGGAGGGAGAGAATTTTTAGGATGTTCTATTCATTTCAGAAGCATCAACATCCAACAGATGTTCATGTAATTGATCTTGTTATTTTACTTTTGTTGCCATTAATATTTTCTTTTCAACTTCAGTGAACTCAATGTTAAGACACAAGCATTTATTTCTCTAAAATGCAGACTGTGTTTCTAAGCACACAGGTTCACTAAAGTAAGACTGTCATTCTCTACATACTTGCTCTTTGATTCTCTTTCGCTCTTTAACTTTTTTTCCTTTTTTACTTTTCTATGTACTGCTTTCTCTTTCTTGGTGTAATCTTATTCTCATTGTCACTTTTGTTATGCCACTAATTGGGAACATTTTACACTTCTCACTGTGGTGTAATTTTTTAATCAAAAATCAGACTTTTTATACTATACAAGTCTATAGAGAATAAGCTTGCTAGAGAATCTATTTGTTGAGTAGTTATAGTCAAGATCTAACCTCTTATTAAAATTAAATTACTTTTTTATCCTCATAGTTTTGAAGGAAATCTGCAAAACCTAGAATGAAAGGGATGGCAGCATTATTTATGAGAATCTTAGCCTGAAACTTTTCAAAGACAGTGATGTAGAATTTGGGAGTAACTGGTGATGCAGTGCCAAGACCTTGTTAAATGATAAATATAGACACCTTAAATATTAAAAATGCTACTTTATCTGATGATACCACTATTTTCTTCTATAGATGTCTTTTTTTTTTTTCCAGAAAGTTACCCTATCTACAATCTGGTCAATTAAAGCAAGCAAACAAACAAGTCATCTTTTTAACAGATTTCTTGGAATGATCTTTACCCAGATCATTCAGAAAAATTGTTATAAGTTGCGATGTACACCCTTATATGTAAATACATAATGTTGGTAGTAACTTTTACACTTAAATTATGTTGAAATATCTGTGTTAACTTATGGGATCATCATTCTTTATGTACAAATTGATCATTTCTTTTTAGTTCCTCCCTTTACTTCTTGGAAGTTTAACGGTACCTCTCAATATTTCACTCTCTTACTTCATTTCTGAATGTGCTTAGTAAGCATTTAACCTGTTTTCTTAAAAACAAACAGCATTATATCTAGCATGATTTAGATGCATTTTCATAGTTTAAGGAAGGGTTTATTTTTCTTACTGATGTTTTCTGTGTTCTCTAAAGGGATTAAAGTGACAAGGTGGGAGATAGAAAGCAGAATGAAAAGTATCCTTTCTTAGTTGTTCAATATTCTTGCACTCTAGTACTGTAGTCTCCTGCTTGTACTCTCCTCTTTTGCATAATTGTTAGTGATTTACACAAATGGAAATACACTGCACTTTTAAGGTTCGCATTGTACATTTGTTTTGCTATTTTTCTTTTCAATCTGTTTTGTATCACTAGCCTTTGGAATTCCTCCAGTGATCTACCACCACCCTTCTGTGTGCTTTACACAGCCAACAATCACTCTCATTTCTCTTGAATCCATTGTTACACTATCATTTTCTAACCTACATATATCTTTATACATTAGTTATCAGCAGTGATGTCAGAAATACAGACCAGAACAGGCTTAATTGCCAAGACACATTTTTTTCCATTCTCAGTGTGCAAATATAAGTTCTTCAACTTCTAACCACAGAAGAAAAAAGCATACAGATTTTTTTAATAGCATAGAGCTAGTTCGTCCTCTAAAAGTTATAGAATGTAACTTCCAAAGTTTTTTCATTTGATTCAGTACTTTATTTAGTGACTCTCTTTACTTCAGTGGCTTTGTTTGCAGATTTAAAGGAATATGATCAGCAATAGTAGTGCTGTTTTGAAAGTAAATTTGAAATGAGTTCGTAGGTGTCCTATTGAATCGTGCTCAAAATCAATAGCTTACTGGGAGGGAAGCCATGCTTTGACTGGAACCTCACAACAATGGGCAAACATCTGTACCCATATCTCAGTTTCTCTCCCTCAGTTTCTGTTAAACCTTTTTTACCCTGCTATGGATCTTGTACCTGGTATTGTTATGTCAAATAGGAGTTTACTGAGAAATCCAATATATTTAGCTCCCCATCCAACCCTGAAAGCTGGAAACTAAATTCATTATTTAGATAATTAGATAAATTAATTATTTATAGAAATTAATTAGGGAGAGAAAGGTTAGTAGTATAAGAGAAAAACTTTCTGGTCTTTTTCTCCTATTCAAGGTCGATCAAAATCTTCCTTAAACTAAATCAATCTTTGGGTCCAGTTGGAAGCATTTGTTCCTTTTTATGTCTTCCATTGGGAAAAAATCTGAATTCAGGTGATCAGAGTAAATCCTGCTGAGGATAGGATCCATTTCTAGGACAGATCAAGCCTGCATAATCTAAGTCCAACATGTTCGATTAGTATTTATGTTTAGGATTATGGAGGGAGAAGTGTGCAGGAAGTTTGAATGAGTCGCCTGTCAGGTGCATATTTTGTTACTCCTGTGCTCCAGATAGTTTTCCAACTTTTGAAAATACTGTAGAATTGTAAGGATGTTACAAAGTTTTTCAAAGTAATCCCTGAGAGTACAATTTTAAATAACATTCTTCTAATAGGCCATATTCTCACATACCATTCAGAACACTCAGTATATTCCGACAATTTTTGCATGCTTCTTTGGCAGACAGATTCTGGCTTCTTTTTATCTATACAGAAAATGATATTTGTCAGACATTGTATGAAGGAACTTTGGCAACGTTCACAGCTGTTCTGCAGTGCAAACCCTTAAAATAATGTAATATGGGTGAAGGCATAGGATTACAGATTTGAACATTTTAAGTATGTAATGATACTCTGAATTTATGTTTTTTAAATGATTGTCCGCAAGTGTGATTATCATTTGGCATGAGGTATTCCTTCCTCAAACATTTTTGTATTTCAAACCAGTTGAAACAATGAAGACTTTGCCAGAGCAATTCAGAGCAAGTATCAAGATTTGATACAAAAAGATCATTTTAAACCCAAAGAAAATATAATGAATTCTATATTCTTGTGTTATTTTCCATGTCATCTGGCTCTTCATTAGTTATCATCGGATGAGGCTGACTTCCTTTCTTTTTGCCCAGATCATAGTAACATAACAGTTAATGGACAAATATGAGTATTTTTTTCTTGCAATTGCTATGAAAATATATTTTTTGTTAACATTGTTCCAGTACTCTTCGTGTCTGCCAACATCTCTGAATCTCTGGAAAAATATCTTCTGTAGTCCAACTTCACCTCACAAAACTTTAACAAGAAACTTCAGAACTTGGCCTCTTTGAAGTCTTAGTTGTTCAGAGAGGACAAATCTCAAACTGCTAAGTTTTTTTAGAGCAAAGTTACAGATTATGAATGCTACATCTCTTTGTTGTTTTGAGATTATGAGATTTTGTTTTGCTTTCTATTTTCAGATAAATTGAAAAAATAACAGAAATAAGGGGTATAATTAAATATACCAGTTTTACATTAAATTATCTTAGTCCCAGTCTTTTCAGTAATATCTCCTTTCTGCTGACATGAGCAATACCTTTGAGGGGCAATGAATGCTACAAGCCAACATTTATGTCATAAAAACTCTGGATATTCTTCAACAAAAGCAGTTGTTCACCCAACACATGAGATTTTAGAAAATAAAATAAATACTTAAGCTACACACCCTGTAATAACACCATGAATGCAAAGACATATGTCAGTTCAACTCAACAGTGCAATGACTTCCTGATAACACCTTTGGATGTAAAAATTTCTTACTTTTCCTTCTTGGACAATACCTGTAGACCTCAAACCTCATTGCAATTAATTGGAGGACTAATGCGATATGAAATGCATTTTAATTGGAAATGTGCTTTCTCTTTGCATTTCCTAATTCAACTTATATGTCTAAAATACGAAAAACAAGAATTAAAACTAAAGATTTTTCACCTAGCAACACTTACCTTTTCCTAAACAATCCTTTATGGATTTCCAACTTTTTAGATTTCTACTGCTCCATTCCTATGCTCTTTGAGTCTAATGGAACTCCACTCACTGATAGGAATTTGCAGAATTTGCTCCCTCTACATATTTGGAGCCCTCTGAACTATGTCTCTTCCTTTTTCTCTTGTATGCATACATTGCCACTATGTTCTGTTCTGTTTAGGGTCTTAAGTACTGGGTGAAATATATTTGCTTTTATGTTTTGCCAATAGCTACCATTTTAAAGAAGTTCAAGATTTCCACCATCTTCCATTTCTACAACAGGCTGTCTGTGAGGGCTTAAATCTGACCTCAGCTTGATATTGATGCCATAAATAACAAGTTAAGCACAATATGTTTGTAAGTAAGTACATTGATTCTGAATTCATTATCATGTTGTTCAGAAAGAGGAGAACATGTAATGAATTCTATTTGATAAACTTAGTTGGCGCCAATTTAGTCTTTTGTTGATGTTCCCTAACATCACCCATTAAAAATACAAATCAGTAGAAGATGGCTACTCCTTTTTAGGTCATCCTTCAGTGTTTAAAATATACCCTTGTGTGTGGCACTTGAAGGGATAAAATCTCTGAAATTTTTTAATCCAAATGTTTTTCTTGATGTGTCATTTTTGTAAGCAAGCTAGCCAGCATAATACTTCAGCGCTTAAGATAGTCTATGCCTACTCTTCCTGATGCAGAGCAGTTTCTTCTTACAGTCTTAAGGCCTGATTCTCTCACATCCTAAACTAGTGACCTAATCTTCAGTATATAGTATGTGAGCACACTTTCTCTCTCAGCTTTCCCAACAATAACTTTGTGAAAACAGATATGTTTCTGAAAAATGTTTTGGCTTGGATGAAACAACATTTTTCGATGAAATTTCATTTAACTGAGAATGTTCCGACCCACTCTAATTATAAGTTTCTGTTATGAGCTGGTTATGGCTTTGCCAAATATTAATGGTCTAGGGTGATATTTTCCAAGATCATCATCTGCCTTAGGCTGAATGTTTTGACAGCATTGATTTAACTGTTTTGTGGGCCAGAAAACCGGATCCTCCTCTACTGTTGATCTTCTATTTCCATGAGGACCTTCAAATTCAACAGGGAGAAGAGCTAGTGTAGTGAAGGTGTACTGCTCTTGTGGAAGTTCATTTGGATCTAGCCTTTGCTCTTCCCTATCTGGCAGCAAGGCCATAGAACTTGTAGAAAGATTTGCTAATAACATTTTTTTCTTGCCCAAGACACCAGTAACACACTTTTTTTCTCTTTGACCTGCAAGATAGTCCAATTGTAGGTAGGGAATAGTGGAAACCTGCACAACTCATCTCCAATGAGCGCTATAGAAAGAGATTTTGCATGTTTGAGGTTTCTATTTTTATCTACCTTGGCTCATGCACTTGGGATTCTCTAGACAGTAATTACTGCCTCAGTATAAAACTACTGAGGAGAAAGCTTTTCTCTCTACCTTTTCTGGCTTCTGCCATGAGGAAAACTTAGTGTCATTTGTGTGGATTCTGCCATGAGGAAAACTTAGTGTCATATGTGTGGACTGATTACATGAGTCTCCTGAGCCTCTACTGTAGATACTGATAACATGGAATTGTACGATGTGTTGTGCAACAATGTGGTTTTAAGATGCCGCACTCTCCGCTCCATGCCTTGAGTTTATGAAAGAGATTTAATGAGGAAGTGTCTGATAAAAATTCCATGAGTTCTTTATCAGACAGCTACATTCAGTAAAATGTTTAACTAAGGATAAGCTTCTGACATGAACAATGTAATTTATTCATGTAAAGTGAAAGAACATTCAGAATCCCCTGAGGCACTGAGCTAGCAATATAAAGACTAATCTACTGGTTTAGCAAGTTATATTTTAAGGAACCATTCGCCAGTTTGGATTTTCATGAATCCACCTATTGAAGGCAGTATTTCACCTGCAGCTCTAAACAGTTTACAAATGAGCCTCTAGTTTCTCATTTCCCAGAACCGCACTATGCTCCTTCTGAGGTAATGACTCATAAAATGCCTTACACAGCCTCAGTAATAAGTTTTTTTTATTATTATTTGCCACACCAATTCATTTCAGCCTTGCAAAACAACATGCTCCTACTTTGCGCAGGGTGGCCTCGGACAGTTTTGTCATGAAGCAACCCATCTGCCTACCCATGGCTCCTGCAGGTTGGTTGAGGCTGGACTTACACCTGTGCTTTTTCCAGACTGAACTTTAACCTGAGGCAAGTGATGAGACATAGCATTCTCCAGCAAGATAGGCTTGGGTTTGTACAGAGATGAGAGTTTGACCCACAGCTTGTAGTAGCTTTGTAGGACATGTCAGAAGGTGATGGAGGCATATCTGCTGCTATGTCATGCCTGTGTTAATGAAGGAATGGCTTAGCATCAGTGAGAGAAACTTACCAGCCAACCTTCAGTCTAGTAGACCAGCTTCATGATTAAGTAAAACTCTTGTAAGTATTGATACTGTTTTCAAAATGAGTAGTGTTAACAAGAAGATTATTTCAAAAATAAATAAAATTAACTGGATCACATTAAATCTCTTTCAGCTGTAAGTTGTTATGGTTCAATAACTTTTTCACTTCCTTAATATTTTTGCAATATTGTCATGAGAATGACATCATTTCTAGTCCATAGAGTTGCAACTTAAATTAGAACTGGTCATTAGAACTGATTTTTTTTTTTTTTTTTAAGAATACACAGAACCTGTGAAATTGTATTTTGGGATGAGAGAATTTCGATTTTATTGCTGTTTTTATCCTCCAGTGGGAAGATTAAAAGAAGTTATTTGGCTCTATTGCACTGAATTCCCAAACTGAGTGTGGGTGTGTTGGTGAGCTTTCATCTAAAACCCTCTTGTAAACATCAGAGAGAAGAATCATATTATGGCAGGTGAGTCTAGTGAGGAACTTAAGTAAGTGAGGATGATACAACCCTTCTTTTCTGGGTCACTTTGGTTTCAGCAGCTTTTACCCTGTGCAGAGCAGCTCTGCCAGCAGGATACACATGGCTTGAGAACATTAAGCAGTGATTTACTGGCAAATATACATAGCAGATCACTGCACTTGTCAAACTATGTTACTGAGCATGACCATGCTCCGCTCCCCAGTGAGGCACTGCTGAGTGTATGCTGTGCAGTCCTGGTGACTGGGAGAGACAGCAGCATCCTTGGAACAGGTTGAACCACAGAAGTGGGCATTTCCCTCTACAAATGCTCTTTAAAAAAAAAAAAAAAAATCCCTGGAGATTTTACACCTTTCTATGCCACTATTTTCCTTTATGAATCTGCGAGCTGCAAACTATCATTATCTCAACAGCTACCTTCCTTCTGGGTTTTCACTTTGCTTATCTTGCATGGTGTTAGCTCACGTATGTTCCCAAACCTTACAGCAATTTGCCCAGGAAATCAATGCTAACATTGCACAGCTGTGCTATACCTAACTAGACCTTGGATTACAGACTGCTAAGGGTATTGGTATAATTTATCCAGAGCATAGTTCCCATGAGATGTGATACTGCAGAGAGATTTTGAGATAAAATAAAAAGTCACAAAAGTTACTGAGATGAAAAAAAATATTCTAATCACCTGTCCTGTTTTGGAATGAAAAAGTAAATTGTACTAACTGTTGGAGAATGCAAATTCAGATTTTCTATGTTGCTGCATTTAAAATAGCATTAAGTAATCATGATTTATAAATTTCTATAAATCATACATGCAGATCAGTAAAATGTGCTTCTTTATTGCTCTGCCTCATTTTGTCACTTCTCACAACTGAAATATATTTTCCTATGTTCTGATTATGTGTTTATCTTCTTAAAAAGGTAGTTCTGTGTCAGTTAGCATAATCAGTTGAATAGAAGTAATGTGTGTAATTTGATCTTGAAGTACAATCGGTCTAAATTACATATAAATCTCACAGTTCTGAACATTTTGACATATTTATGTTCATATTTAAATCCTTTTTCCTGATCTTGACTGACTTGGACTTTATTTTAGTTGTTTTGTTTTCTTTTAGGCTATCTAAAAAACTGCTGTTAAATTCCTCTCCCACTATTCAATCCTTTTGAAGAATGCTAAATGTTATCACCGGAAAGGCACTCAGTCTAAACTATATATGATTGGACTATGGTATGGATTTGGACCTATTCATGTAAGTGAACAGCTTGTCCCTTACATCTCAACTTAGGGAATTAATGCATGCTTTTGCATTTCTCTAAGTGACTAAGACAGTGAATTGGATAGAAAGAAGAAAATCTGGAAATGTACAATAACATGCCATTGAAATACAGAGTTGTCTAAGAGTCTATTTCTGTTCTAGCACAACAAACAGAGCAAGGGCACAGACTTTTGCTCACATCTGACCATCCTGTCTGAGTTTTTAACCCATTTACTTATTTAAAATTTCTTCTTTTTTTCCCTGGTTCTCACTTTTATCTAAGCCATATAGATGCTCCTTGAGGAAGGAAGGAGAAGGAAGATGACGACTTTACCAGCTCCTAAAAGCTGCTAAAAGAGAGGACTAGAAAGGGTGCACTCAGGGTATCATTGTTCATGAAATGAGTAAAGATATCGGTGAAACAGAATATGCTGCTTGTAGTGAAAAAAGAGCATCACAGATTGGCATAAACAATAGATTTCTCTCATAAATATTGAATCTTAAGACTAATGACATTTGCTTTACCTTCTCTACGTACTTCTTATTAGATGGCTATGATTTAGATATGTCAGCTTGTCAGTTACTTGATTAACATCCATCACTTTGCCAATTCTACAAGTTTTATCAAGCACGAGTCCTCTACTTTTGAGCCTTTGTAAGTTAAAGTGTTCCTAGTAATTTATTATGTATTATATTCATGGGTAGTGTTTCTAGCATATTTGTAGTACATCACTTTAAGAGGAAATTATTCCCTGAATTCCTTTTAAAAATAAGAATTACCATCTCTATTTGCTTTTTTTATGTAATCTTGTTGTTGTACCCTAAAGGCCATTTTAGAGAGATAGCTAAAAATACTCGTCTTGGGATACTGAATAGCATACGGTCCAAAGCGCTGTTTATTCAAGTGGAATGTCTACAGCCTGTATATGTAATTCTTATTTTTGCTCTTTTCAAAAATCACTGCTTCTATTTATTCACACAGGCAAACTTTTAACATGCATGGTTTTATCCCAGCAAAAGTCACTGGGGAGGTGTGAGCACTACTCATGGATGTGTGAGCTATTCCACATGAGGTATAGAGGATTCAGATATGCAGAAGACAGTTGGTTTTAATAGCTCTATTTTGCAAAGTCTGAAAAAGTGATATGGATGTCACAGAAACCAATGAAGAGAATAGTATAACCTTAGTAACTGATTCATTTCAAGTAAGTATGTACATTTTATTTTGTTTTTTAATTTTTATATAGGCTTTTCCTTGGTGTGTTATGGGCATCTTAAAAAGGAAATTCAGATAGGTTAAATCAAGGATTTGCTTAAATTTAAATAGAAGTGTAGATTTCTAAAATATTTAGTCTAGGCTGGTGACATGCATGGCAACTGTAACGTAGTTCTCTGAACCACAGCATTTTTGGTTGTTACATAAATGCTTGAGTAAAATATTTTAATCTCCATTGAATAGTGAAGGTTCTGTTTTGGTTTGAGCTCTCACCTTAAAAATGAAAAATGTTCATATCTTCTTCATTTGGCAAGATATCTGTTCTGTTCTGTTACAGAGTTTTATTTATTGAAAAAAAATATATTTTATGCTAAGACTCTCTACTTTTTAATTTATATGATGTTGTAACTATTCTCTTGGTAAGACAGTGTCTGACTAGAAATGCTAAAGTTTTGGCTTACTTTCATAAGTAATAAAAATTTATATTTATATAAATCATTTACATTCTTCTGCATAGTCTAATGGTACATTTCAAATATACTGGAATATTTCTGAATTGCGTTTAATCAAAGCAGGTAGTATTTTCTTGTCCAAGAGAGGCTGAAAATTATTAAGATGCAACTGCTACTTTATTTCATTTATTCTGGAACTTACATGACCAACGAAGAATGATAGAAATAACCAAGACTGTACAATCTTAAGAAACATGTCTTAAAGCGTCTTGATGGAAGTTTTTAGCCTAAATGCTATGTTGATTTGATGTGGATATACTACCATCTCCAATATGGAAATAAATTGCACAGGTCTTGTGTAGGTGTCTCATCTGTGTTCAAGTTAGGGTCTCCACATGTGCTAGAACAGGGCTCAGACTGTCCCTATTGCACAGATATATCCCAGGATAGCCCAGCTGGGTGAACAGAGACTGAGAGGACATGTTTGCTGGCATCACTGAAGTAGGAATTAAGGAGGGAAAAGGACATTTTTTTGACGCAAAACAGTATTGGCAGAAGAACAGATAGGATCAGTAAATTTAGGACAGACACTTACTAGATTTTTTTGATCTACCTGAGATTTGAATTGCTGTAATAATGAAGGGAGAATCTAATCTAGATTAACTGTTTTTAGACTTAATTCTGTTAATTGATGGAAGTGATTATGTGTCTTGCTGCCTGGATATGTCTTGATGTGGAATTAAATATCCACATCCTATCTGCTGCTAGGAGATAAAGTGATGCTTATCTGTAGTGATGATTTACTTTGACTACTTAGCAGCAACAATAAGTTGCATAGTTTTGTGGATCATTTGCTATGGAAACAGACAGATACTTGATATCTGGCAGACACCCAATGTAGTTGTGCATATGCATTCATACTCTTCTAAAAACAAGGAAACCAGATCATGCCACCCCTGTGTTCCTATCACCAAGAAAAAAAAATACTTGGAAACTTTTTTGAATCATTGCCTTTGTAATGGTGTTTTCCACTATTGTCTCAATTTTCTTTTCTCTGGTAATTATCACCAAGAATTTCAGAAAAAAATTTGTAAAAGGAGGAGAGGAATTTATTATGCTTTCAGTGGATATCAGGAAAAAAAATGCTTATCCAGGGCTATTCTCCTATTTGTAAGGTTAGACAAACTAAAAGACTGAACTAAAGCTTATATAAAATAAATGCGGTTGAATTACACAGCAGGAAAGAGAAGCAGAAAGTGTTAATTAAACATTTGAGAAGTTTTAGTAGTTCCTTCAGCCTTTTACAGTTTTGTTTTATTTTATTTCACAGTGGGAGTGTTTTGGTGGGTCATAAAAACCCAAATAAAATCTTTTTGAGGGACACTTTTATATATCTATGTTTTCCAGCTTTTTATTAGAATTTGTTTCTATTCTAATAAGTAATCTAATCTATGGGGCTTTCATTACATTCCAGTCTTAACAGCCTAAGAAAACAGTATCTTTTGTCATTGAGATTTAATATATACATCCTGTTTATATTTCGTTTTGGAAAAAAAATTCATCGAGAGAGCAAATTGAAATTCTGTTTTATTTTATGGGACTCATTCTAGTGAAGCACTTTTATAGGCCTTGACAGGTCTAGTTGGAGAAAAGCTGCATTCATTACATCTGTCCTTCTTCCTACATGAAAGAAGGACCCTTCTCTGACAAAAATAAGCATTCACATTTCAAGCTGAAGCAGTTTCTGCTAGGAATACTGTTTTTCTGAAAAATTTTCAAATGGGCCTATTGGCCCATTTCTAAGCCTATTTCTAAGCTACCTAACACATTATGTTCACATATTGTATAAAAACTTCCAAATGTCACCTTTAGCTAATTTATCAAGCTTATGTTTTTTCTTTTTTCTTTTTCTGAATTATCCCCTGAAGAAGGCAGATACTCTCCATCAATTTATAGATGAAAACTAAGAAGTGCTACAGTCTGCAGTCCTGGGAGTCTCTGCTCTCCCTAAAAAATTCTGCGTCTGCTGCAGAACTGCACTAAAGGCAAATTGTGGGAAAAAAACTGTCCTAGGCTGTGTGAAATTAGTTCCCTTTTTATGAGATTTCAGTAATATTGAGGCACAATTGTATGTATTTTAGATTCCTGATATGATTTTTCTCTGTGTTCACCTGTCTCACATGATAATCTTACTGAATTTGATGGGGCTGTTCATTCAGTAAGTCAGTGCCCTCTATACAAAGGGTAGCACAGCGGACAAATGTGTCTCTGGACCAGCTTCTGGCACTTTACATCTGACATTTTAATCTGTCTTAACTGTAACTGAACTGTTTTCAGAAGATACCCTTCTCTTTTTCCTGATTACAGACGGAGGTGGCGAAGACTAACTTTTAGACAGCTAAAATTAAGTGAAGAATCTCCACCCTTTCTGCATAGTTAGATTCATTGGTCACAGTAGGACTCCTCATGGTATAAGCTGTGACTTTGTGTGAAAAGGGTGTCAGAACCAGCTATTTTGCTAAGAAATACAACTGAATATGCCAATGACATAGTCCGCAAAGTGACCATGGGTGTCACACCTGCTTGTCCATGGTGTCCCCCATCCATGAATGAGAATAGGGACAGACAAGGAGCATTGGAGTGGCAAATCCCCCACGACACTGCAACAGTTTGAGGAAAACTCACTGAAAATAAAACTATGTGGTTTTTTTTTCATGATTGAATTATTTGAGAACATTTCTATTTCCATTAAACCCAGTGAGAAGTGAAGAGGGAGAGAAGGGTGGAGAAAAAATCTGCATTGTTCCAGTGCAGTTACAACTGTGAGAATGATGTAATTTTCTGCAGAGTGGAAATTCCTTCATTTTTTTATGTCAGCTTTGCTGCAAATCTAGAGTTAACTTTACTGATGAGTATGCACTTCCTTATTTCAAAATCCTTGTCTGCTTAAAGTGGAACCTTAGGACTGCATAACTTATCGATTTGTGGTTTCATTAAAGGTAACTCTTTTATTTTTGTTTTTTTTTAAAAAATTAGTTATTAACACAAACAAGGGATCTTTTTAAGGGTCATATAGGAACAGCTGGTTAAACTGTCAGATTTCCACAAATGCAAGCGGTTCTGAAAGAAAATGGTTAAAAACAGTGCACCAGCTAGAGTGATGCCGACTAGTTCCAAACAAGTTACTGTTACACTGGACAAAGATTTGGTCCATTCTGCTTTTGCTGGATTTTTTGTTTGTTTATTTGTTTATTTGTTTTTTGTAATTCATCATTTGCTGGTCAGACTTAATCTTTTAAAGTTCCCTGATGCCAGAACATGAACTGTGCTCAGTGTGAACAAAAGAACATATATGCCCTCCTTACTGCACTTTTAAACTTTGCAAGAGGCCGAGAATTCCCAGGCAGATCTTGTGAGACAGATTTAAGTCAGAACATCAGCTTTTTATATGGCCCATGCTAGCTTTTTGAGCAAGGTTTAATTTTTCCATTTATAATATTTTTATATATTTCTTTACCTTTATAGTAATTAAAAAGAAAGTGGTGCAATTATCTGGCTTGTGATAGTATTGATTTAGTGCTGACAGAGTGATAATGACATGGGCTGAATTCCTCAGCAACCAGTCAGATTTCTGTATTTATCCAAGACTCCACACAAGGCAGCTCTTGGCCCCCTGCTATTATATCATAGAGCAATATTGTACTGTTACCGCAAGTTACAGTATAATAACAATCATGGCTTCCAATATATCTACCATGTAGTTACCACACACTTAACACAAAATAGCTTTTTTTTTTTGGTAATCCAGTAAGCAAATCACATTGCCAGGTTGTGCAACAGTTCAGATCTGCCTAGGGGAGGGAGAGAACTTATGATGCTTTTTGTGGAAAAAAACCCTATCTGATAAGGATGTAATATTCCTCCGTAAGTCTTCTTTTCTTCTGCAGCTTGAAACTGAGATCTGCTTTACTTTTACTGGTTATATTATTTTAGTTGATTCGTAAGTAAAAGCAGCATTAATTCAGCAACCAACTGTGCATGAATGGAAAAAAAAAAAAGAAGAAAGATTGAAAATCTGTTCTTTTTTTTCTTTTTTCTTCTTTTTTCCTTTGGATTATTGTTCCAAGGCATGTGTTTCAGTGGACAGAGGGACTTTTTATATTTAAGCAAATTCCACTGTCAGCTTCTTTTCCTGGGTCCAGTGATAGTTATTCCAGGTTTGGAAGCTAAAAAAGTGAGGCTTAGCAGAGTAAGTGAAGATTGAAAGTTATACATATGTGTATTTTAAGTTAAAAGCAAATATACCAAAAGGTGTATTTTAAGTGTGCTGGATGGAGTTATTTAAGTAAAATTAATCTTGATGATCTGCATAATTTCTCATTATGGGGGCATAGATGAAGGGCATCAGCTGCCCCTCAAACTGGGCCGCAATGTGGGCCCTTTATATGGTCCAGTGCATTCAAGGATCCAATATATTGTAAATGCATATATGCAATATATTGTAAGTGCAAGTATATTATAGTAAGTGCATACTATAGTAAGTGCATATTCTACATGCATTTCCAAGACCAACAGTGTTTCTCTCTAAAAATAATATGAAACGGCTGCTCTAATGAAAATGTACGTATTTTCCTTTACCTAATAAACGCACATGTTTTTAGTTTTGTAACACAGCAGTAGAGACATTCTCTAATATGATGGGTATCAAGAATATTTTTGTTCTGAACTTTCCTGGGACAAATGCTGAGTTTATCTAATAGAACAGATTAAGCCTAGAGAGAAGCTTTGCTCTGCACATGGGAAGTTCATGGTGTTTTGGAATGGAGGTGAGGGCAGATGTTGGCTCTTTCCAGGTATTTAAGCCTCTTTTATGTAGCTCACCCAACTGCATGGGGGACCCTGCCACCTATCTGAGGTCAAAATGATTTCATTGACATCCATAAACACCAAACTGGCTTCACGATGTGAGGATTATCAGCTGCCACCACATCTTATGACTATAATGGCAAAATTGCATTAGCTAACAACAGTCCCATTTATTGTACAAACATAATGCAGCCAATTCAGACCACAGACAGGGAGCTAAGGAAATTTTGTGTGAGTGTTGGAAAGCAGATTTAGATCTATTGTGTTAAAGTAAACTGATAGCTTCAATTATTAAATGAAAGTACTTGGCCTGGCTTTAGTGAAGGAGGCCATTAGAGTCTCTGAGATCCTTTTTATTTTGGTTACCAAAGCCTGTTTCTAAGAGTCAGTGTCTGAATCCTGTTAAACTGACTTTCCATCATTTTCCATTAAAGAAAAAAAGTTGGGATTGGGCAGTATTACCACTGTACTCAAACCTCTGCCAAACCCTCTGCTTGGACTGCACAGCTGCCTTTAAAAAGTCTGAAAAGCAAGTTCTTCCCTGGTATATCTGAAATCCCGCCCTTTTCAAGCAAGGCTCATATTTCACTTGGAAATGCAGCCAGAAAACTGTTAAATATGAAACGCTTGCATGTAGAACTGGCTTTATAAAATGACTTGCACACCTAAAATGGGACTTACGGAGGGACTAGACACCAAAGCACAGCATCAAGACTCAAATCCCCTTTCCAGCTGCTCAACACAGCACACGGTGTCTCCCTCGTTAAGCTGGACTGGATGCACGTATGGGATGACAGAGCACAGTACGGAGGAGCCTGGCTTGGCAGGCCTCACAGTGACAGGATGGGCTCCTCTACAGAATGAGACAGAGCAGGTAGCTCTGTAGACCTCTGTGTCTGGAGGAACATGTGGCCCATCATCTTCTGTACGCTGGTGCACAGCAGCACGTGCCCACCTCCTCCATGCCAGTGCACTTAGACCTGCACTCTTGGGCAGGTAACAGGACAGGTAAGCTCAACTCTGGTTTTAGCTAGATGACATTCATAGCCACTTCTCCCACCCCTGTGAGATGACTCCTTTCATTCCCGTGGCTTTGCACCATGGAGCAGGTATAAGTACAGGCTTCACAGGGCAGGATGTGAGGGGTGAGATAGCTATGACAAGAGTGGCATCCATCCCTGAGTTTCAGTCTCAGGTTTCCTCTGTTATTCAGACCTGTGCAGAGAAACTAGTTATCTGACACTGCACTTAATACTGGAAATATGTAAACTAAGGTGGGCATCTGCAATGGTAGGAGGCAGCAAAGGTGCTTTAAACCACGTTTGAAATTTCACTGAGAAGTTCAACCTGGATGATTGCTTGGTAGCCTACATGGATGTTGTGGTATTAAACAGGAAACTGCTATGAAGGGATAATGACAACAGGAGAGCACTTTTAATAAGCACTTTCTGAAAAAATATATTAAAAATGCAGATTTTTACTATCACAAGGCAGTTAGTATAACCTTGATCATGGATATCAGAGAAGCTCTAAAATCTCACAGCTGAAGTAGCTGATTTTATTATTTCAGTTTAGATTTCAGCTACCTGATGTCTTCTGGAAGGCATATTCAACATAGTCAACCTACTACCATGCTTGGCCATATCTTCTTTGTCATCCACCTTGTTTCTGAAACAAATGCTGTTTCCACCTTCCAGCTTGTTAATTAGTGTTATTTCCTACTGACAGCATCTCTCTGACATATCTTTAGAGACTTTCGCTACCTAAATGCTTCTAAATACAGATAGAGATTAACTTGAACTGTGTTTCAAGGGCTTAGTAAATGAAGAACAAAAATATACAGAGTGGCCAAAACGAGAGTAAAGAGGTCCATGTGCTTGCTGTTTCTGCTTACTGATCACAGTGAATGATAACAGAGTTCTGTTAACTGCGGCACTTGTCCAGGAAAAAGAAAAAAGAAAAGACTTAATCATTTTGTTAATAATGCCAGATTCCAGATTTCCAAAAGAATTAAAAAGAAAGATTGGTTTTATCATGCAGAATCCTGATTGCAAACTGAATGGCATTTTGTCAGAGATGGTTGGCTCACTTAACTAAATACAAAGCATGTTTTAAAGTTGATGGATTTGTTTCAGTTGGCATTTTGTTGATAACTTTTAGATTCCAACTTGATTGCTTTGTAAAATTTTGAAATATGTTTTCTTAGTGCTGAAGTGGCCTGAAAAAATGGGTTATGTATCCTAAGCACCTAATGTAATAAAACTGAGAAAATTATGAAAAACTCGTACACTTTTATATGTAAAACATAAGTGCCAATAAATCACATTGTAGTCCCTCCTTGTTTGCTTTATGGAAAAAGTTATTGTAGCTGTCGTTAGCAATTGCTATTAAGTAATTTGATCCAAAAGTTTCCATTTGAAATGTCTATATTAGCCTGTTCCTGGGCTGACATTTTTCAGGCCTGGTCCCCAAATTATTTGCTCATTTTTCATTTGGGATAAAATAGAAATTATCTAGCAGTGCTGAGGAGGCGAGTCAAGGCTGTTCCTCACCAAGAGCTGAGCTGCAGTTAGCGAGATCAGCGTTCCTGGAAGAAAACCCTGCCATTGGAGGTAAAGGCCAAGATCTATAGCAGGCTAACCATATCATTTCTGAGCATTTCACTCTCTCCTTGTGTCTTAGTTTTCACCAGTGAAATGGAACATTTTTTCTTCTGTCCTTGATTTGTTTATAGATTGCAAGTTTTGAGGAACAGTTGCTCTCTATTAAGGTGTGATACCATCTTAACTCCCACCTGAACTCCTTTATATTACAGTAGCAAATTGCTTATGAGTGGCCAAAGAGGAAAACGGCTTTAATATATGAAATTTGAGTTGTTTTGTGCCAGTGACATACTAGTTTTCTCTCACACAATTTTCTATCAGAACTTTAAAATCAGATCCATTTCCTACACTTTCCACCTTTGCACATACCTATCACCCTCACCACAGATATTTATCTGTTGAATAATAACAGGGAAGAAGCATAGTAGTTAATTATCAGTCACCTGTACAGCATGTATCTCACTGATGTTATTACAGCATTAGTTGAAATGTACACTAACAAAATATCTATGCAGGTAGATGGCGTTTATTTGGAAGGCTTAGCTGCTTTTTTATTTTTCTTTTTGTTTTTTTTTTTAACGGTGATCCCCTTTCACTACCAAGATTGTCATTGTTAGAATAACCATAATGCAAAATTTAACAAACACATTCCTAAAATTAGGCCTCATTTTCGCATTGAGGCTTTTGAATAAAATGATTTAACTTTCAAGAGTATGGAATATCCAGAAGACTGTCCTGGAATTTGTGGACACTTTGGATCTTTGAAGAATTGCTAATCCTAAATGAGAAATCAGATGTCTAATTCAAGGCACTTACTTTTCTTCTTTTAAAGCATGACCTTTATCAGTCAGTGTGGGGAGCAGATGTCCTAAAGATTATTTTTTATTAATATCAGTCAGTTATTACTAAGTTTCACTGTCAGGCTACAAAGAAACCCAAAAGTTTCCTGAGTGAGCTGGATATAAACTTGGCTAGTTAGGAAATATTCACACATTCAGAGTACAGCATGTGTTGTTAAAAGATCTCTATTAAAATCTTCAGTTTATTAAACTGACAAATGGTAGGAAACTTTCATACCTCAAAAGCTATGATATCATTTCATTTTAAAATAACTCCACCAAAATCTCACATTTCTTAGTGCGAAAGTAACTAAAACTGTACATGTGTCATTGCAGGCAAACCGCCAGGCTTTGCTGTCATTACCTGTGTTTCTTGTATTTAAACCTTAAAGGGTCTTAAATGCCTGCAAAAGGAAAAAGAAAACCTGGAACCTTCCATTTACAACTGTTGAGGGTTAACCTTTTTTTGGTAACTTCTGGGTACTTTATCTTTCATGGATTTTAGATACTGAAAAGACAACTGATGGAAATGTTTTGTCTGTTTCTGGTGGCACTTTACACCGTGCATGTATTTTTTAGCTTTGATGTTGAAAACATTTCCTAATTAATACATGCAGATATCTTACTGCTGCATAGAGAATTGTAATTTTAGTGCCCAGGTCATTTCTGTTTTAATTTTAATAAAAACTCCTGTTGCGTCTCTGCTCGTCTGGCCTTGGGTTCCCATTCTGTGGTGCATTAGGCAAGATGACGAGGCTCAGTCTCTTCACTCCCACTGCTCTCGCCTGGAGCAGCGTCGAGTGCCCCAGCTGGCACCACAGCTGGGTGGGGAGGAGGTGTAAGGGGGCTCACTGGTCCTCTTGTTTATTTGTTGAGGTGCTTTTATTCCTTAAAACTAAATATATCTCTAGAAGGTATTCAAAGAATGAGGCATCTATGGCCATGTCATTTCAGGCTTTGAAAATATTTTTTTCCTTGTAACAAGGCTTTCAGGCTGGAGCGGTAAAGTGATGAGACCCTTGCTCAGCAGGAGAACATTTCGCAGCCTTGGCTCAGCCCCCACGAACACCAGATGTTGCTGTATGTAGCAGGAATCATCAGAGAATGTTGTGACACAACGTGCTCCTGTGAGGTAAAATCTTGAAATCGTGTACTTGCTGCAACATGGCTTTGGCTTTATACTGCAGGAAATTTAGACTGTTCCTAAACCAGGCATTCTGAGGAATACAGTGAAGGCACATAGAGGTTAAGCATCGCATCTTTAAATGCAATTTGAAGTCGTTTGTTGGAGGCTAATGTGAAAAAAAGTTTTTCAGGAAAGATGAAACATTCATTCTATGGAAAATGATTCACTACTTTTGAAAAATGTCTTCCTATGTTTTTTTTTTTTGCCAAACTATATGGGCAGCATGACCTGAACTTATGAAAAATTCTCTGCCACCCACATCCCAGAACTTTTTTTATTGTTGACTTTTTTTGTGGCCTAGCTCTCCTTCCATAAAGAAAGAAATGATGCTTTCTACATACCAGAGTGATGTCAAGTTAGAGATAACATTGTGCTGGGCACAGTATAAGAGTTTGCACAGAACACGTTGTCAAGATGGCATTTCTGAGTTATGCAGGTAAACTACAGAGCATGGAAAAGTATCTCTCTGTAGCTATGGAGAATCCTCATCATCTAATCTGTGGAGCATTCGCTCATAGTTGCCATGGAAAATGTGTAGGTTTTTCAGATCAAAGAGAAGCCAAGCAAAAATGGCATCCCAGAGGATTCATTGTGTAACTTAGTGAGTCCAAAAGCAACATGAACATATATGAAATGCAGAGCCAACATCAGAGCTAATAAGTTGCCTGACAACCTTACCAAAGAGCTAGAGTGTTCCTCTTGGAAACTTGCTTACATTACTTAGCTGCATTTGTTTATTCTCTTTCTTTCAGAAGAGAAGAGGGTGAAATAAAGGGTTTACATTTAATTTCCCCCCTGAAGATAGAAATAACATCAAGGGAAAAAATCAAAGTGTTTTAATGAAAATAATACACTTCAGCCCTTCCTATGAATAAATGCTTCATCCCAGTGTTAAATTTTAAGGAAGTGGGGTAGATATTAAGTAGATATTAAAATAAAAGAAAGAAGAGGTTTGTTTAGTGCTGCAGATGGTTTTGGCAGGATATGTTTCTTCTGGGCTCCACAAAGAAGTCTTCAGATTTGTAAATCATTCCTGTTTGTTTACCTGTTTAGATGCTTTTATTCTTCATAAATAAATATATCTCTAGAAGATATTCAAAGACAGAGGCAGCCACAGCTATGTCATTGAAAATCTTTTTTTTTTTGTAACTGTTTGATCCTGTAATTGTCTATAAAAGCTTGGATTCGATGCTGATGCTGGGAATATTTTATTGCTCACCAAGGAGCGCTTGTGGCTACGTTTTAATAGCCAGGCCTGTGGTTCTGGAAAGTATCAGGATTCCAGGAGGCCATCAGTACAATAATATTATTGTATCTTTTCCTTAAAAAAGAAGAAAATACTAAAAACTAGGGAAACACCTGAAACATCTATATGTAATAATTATCAATAATAAAGTAACAACTCCCATATAAAACCTATAATGCAAAACACTGACATCTTTAATTTATAGATTTTCAATAGCTGAAGATAAACAGCTGAAGTTGATAAGCATCAACTCACATGATGAAATAAAACAATTAATACCACATTTTTTTAATTCTAAAATCCTTATTGGTTTATATTGTCAATGTAACGTGTTTTACTCTGTTCCCTTTCTGCAGAGAGGCCACCTATTCTGAATTATAAACAGATCTGAGCACAGAAATATTCCATAATAGGGGAAAGATAGATTTAAATGAAAGTCTTCTCATTTTGTTACCACAGGCTTCAAGCTGAATTCCTAGGTCGGAACATCTGGAAAAAAATAGCCATATTTTCACTGGGTTTGCCAAATGCTGGGACATATTTTAAAAATCTGTCTTTCAGCTTATGAAATCTCTGTGCGACCAATTGTACTCCAATAAAATATTTCTTACTCAGTACATAGTAAATATTTGGAATAATATCATAAAATTATTTATGAACATCATCTGGGGGTATAGATGCATTAATAATTAATAATTAGGGAATAAATTCTGAGGAAAAGAGGGAAACACTGACACTGACATTTCCTTAGGTATATTCAGGCTGTCATGTTTCAACTTTAGACCCATTACTTTGCTGCAGATTACCTACATGAAGGTTGCCAATGTGTCTCACACTTCTGTTGTTACACTTTTCTATACTTAATGTTCTTTGAATTGTTGAGGGTCACAATAATGAATCCTTAGTTTACAGTCCAAATCATGCATCTTCTGTCCATATTGAGGCTGCCTTAATCACTATGGTGGGTACTGGGAGAAAATGCATTTTTCTCAGACAGCTGAGAAAATATAACTGAGGCGATGTATTGCATCGCGCTTAAAAAGAGGATAGTGACTCTGCTGCTGAAGGAGGTTTCTAAGAGCTCCTAATTCCTTCAGAGCTTTCTTTAACAGCTGTGACAGGGACCTTGTGAATTACCTGGGCATAGAAATGTTGGCATCCACGCAGTTTTTTCTCACTCTGCCCATCCTTTAAGTAAGTGGGCTGCTATCATAGTGGATCTGATTTAGGCACTGCCTAGACATAGCTAGTTCAGTGCTGGGCCTGAGCTATGGAGCCCTGAAGGAACGCTAGGGTATATTGGCCAGGTACTACTATAAATGTGCTGTTGTTGCCTCTCAAAGCATATTTATATTATAACATTTTAAAAACACTGATTTATATTTTCAAGCTAATGATCTGTGAGTAAACAAAACTAGATGTCACTCAGGATGTTACATTATGCTTTATATCAGTATGTAACAGCTTTTGCTAGTTGTTAAGAAGCAATTTCTGTGAATATTTTTCCAGTAAACTGAGTTTAATAACACTTAAGTTGTTACATGATCACTGTTCTAGTGTTCCTTGTGAAATTCACACTGTGAATCCCAAGCTAGTGGTCACATATAAAGGTAGATCAATATATCCAGTGAACTGGCAAAAAATTGTCGAAAAATATGGATGTGTCTGCTCTAAATCTATTCGCAAATTGACATTTGGCTTTCCAACCCAAATGCATGCCTGAACACTTATTGCAACAAAGTTTGGGATCCAGATGTCTACCTCACAGGCAAATGTCTTGAACTATAGGATCCCATTTTCTTGCTATTATATGGTTATTATATTATATGCTATTATTATGCTATTTCTTGCTATTATATGATTATATTATAGGATCCCGTATTCTTGATATTCAGTGATTCAGAGCTATTCTATTTGATGAGGATGGAAGAAAATTTTAAAATGTATGTTCTTTACTGAGCCAAGCTTCTGGTTTTATTGGTATTTTCTCTGAATTATTTTTCAAATGCTACAGATAATATGCATAGGAAAATCTATTTTTAAAGAAAGTGATTGTAAAATATGAATCTAGGGAGATTTTATTAATCTTTTGTTTCAAGTATTTAAAAAATAACTGTGCTCATTGAAATATTAAATTGCCAATCATTGTTTATAGGATAGCATTTTACTCAGTGAATCTCTTGTAATAATCCTTTCGTAGATTTGCAAGCTATTAAGCATCTATACAAATATTTTCTTGCTTATTTCCTGTCTAAGCTCAATTTTTCTGTAGTGTCACTCATTATACTACAGAGTGAGAGAAAGACAACATACTTTACAAATCAAATAAATTATAATCTCTTCAGTGTGGCACTACTATACCCGGCTTGGGGTGAGCCCATGCTGGGACCGGATCCCAGTTTCCCTGGCATTCTTACATTGCACATTACAGCCGACGAGGATCTAATATTATCAATGGCAGCACTTCCCTTCTTCTCTACCTTGGGCCATGACTATGTACCATGAAGAGTGCTTCTGTACCCTTTATTTGTTTGTTTATTTATCTATTTATTTTCAGTTGGGGCCAGTGGCACATGGAACAATTCTCAGTTACTCAGTGCCAGACAGTTTACAGACACAGGAGAATGTGTTCAGTTGCTTGGACTGTGCTCAGTGTCCACACAGTCGTGCTCTGGTCTTCTGGTGAAAGGCAAACAGCAGACGGAGATAATGCATGGACCAAACTCACCATGGAGCAGGAAGTTGGACGACATATCTGTGTGTGTAGTTTCACAGATAGTTTCACAGAATGGTTAAGGTTGGAAGGGACCTCTAGAGATCATCTAGTCTAAACCCCCTGCTCCAGCAGGGACACCTAGAGCATGTGGCACAGGGTGGCATCCAGGCGGGTTTGGAAGATCTCCAGGGAAGGAGACTCCACAATCTCTCTGGGCAGCCTGTTCCAGGGCTCTGGCACCCTCACAGTGAAGAAGTTCCTCCTCATATGGAGATTAAAATTCCTATGTTTCAACTTACACCCGTGACCCGTTGTCCTGTCACTGGCCACCAGGGAGAAGAGCCTGGCCCCATCCTCCCTACAGTCACCCCTTGGGTACTTGAACATCTTGATCAAGTCCGCTCTTGGCCTTCTTTTCTCCAGACTAAACAGGCCCAGCTCACTTCTTAGTCTTTCCTCATAATTGCAAATGCTCGAGCCCGTTAATCATCTTCAGGCCACAAGGGCACATTGCTGACTCATGGTTAACTTGTTGTCAACCAGGATGCCCAAATCCCTCTCCGTGGAGCTGCTTTCCAGCAGGTCAACACCTAGTCTGTACTGGTGCTTGGGGTTATTCCTTCCCAGGTGCAGGACCCTGCACTTGTCCTTGTTGAACCTCATGGGGTTTTTCTCTGCCCAACTCTCCATCCTGTCTAGATCTCTCTGAAAGGCAGCACAGCCCTTGGGAGTGTCAGCCACTCCTCCCAGTTTGGTGTCATCTGCAAACTTGCTCAGGGTGCACTCTGTGCCCTCATCCAAGTTGTTGATGAACAAGTTGAACAGCACTGGGGCCACTATTGACCCTTGCGGGACACCACTGGCCACAGGCCTCCAACTGGACTTGGCCCCATTTATCACTACCCTCTGGGCTCTGCCATCCAGCCAGTCCTCAATTCATCTCACTGTCAATCATCCTATAAAGATCAGGCATGATAAAACAATCTAATTCTAGGGTAGCACTTTCTAGAAAAGTTCCACAAAGCTTCCTGCTACAATGAATCAGCACATGCATGCACCATGTAAGAGAGCACAGAGGACTTCCCTGGGCCATGGCCTGCTGTGCCAGCTCCTGCACAGTGCAATGGCACTGCCCTGCAGCAGATGGGTGTGCTAGCCCTTCATGCCAGGGTCTTGGTGTGATATTGCAGCATGTGCAGTTCACAGTCTGGTCAGATAGCTAGGGACAGTGCTGATTGCGTAGCAGAGGCCTGCCCTTTGAGTCTTGAGATGTCCCAACTTGAGCTGAGTTGAGTCCCAACTTACATTTTTATCCTTGTTGCAAGTTTCAGCAGTTTTATTGTAGTGCCCTGGCAAACATAAACACACTTAAATTGGTTACAAAGACTGACAGGAATGTGTCCCCTTCCATAACAGGCTGAAAACCTCCTGTATAACTGTCCTCTCCTCTTTCTGCAGTCATATACCCTTTTCCATGTTTCAAAGATGCTGTCCTCACAGTTTTTGTCCTGGCATTAGTCCTTCTCACAGCTGTGTGAATCAAAGGCAGATACTAGCTGAAAATTGAGAGATACAAAAAAACGTGGCTTTACCTTTTCAAATGTTATAGTGCTTATGCAAAAATCCCAATTTCCCTGTGTTAAAATGTTCCAGCCTCTTGAGTATACTCATTCTGTTTCTAATAGGAGCAGCTGCTGCAAAAATATCTTTTTTCACCTGTCAGTACTTCTGACAGAAAATGGGAGCTATATTATGGAGTCACTGGCACCCAAGAAACAAACAGATTTTACTATCCGCTCTTGTAAAATAGCCAAAAAACTCTTTGTTCATAGCACGTTTTTCCTGTCTAAGCCCATTCCCCTACCGTCAAACTGCCTTTGCTGGTACATGCTCAAGAGAATTTTAGAGGATTGGAAGGCTTTAAATCTTGCTGCTCAGCCCTACTAATAGCAACTAGAAACTTACTTTCAAAATCCCCAGATAAGACATTTATCTCCACTGGAAGAACAGGTAGTTGAAAGGAAACTGTGAGGACAAATGTGGGTGTTTTTGAAATATTGTGCCAGTGGGTGGACAGTGGAAGGACTGATGGATCCGTGAGGAAGGAAGAGTGAGTATTGTGGATTCCTAGTCAGGAGAAAAAGTAAATTACCAAGGAGTTGTCACTTTTTTTTGCCAAGATGCATGATTTGGTAACAATTTCCACTCTGTTTGCATAGATGGAAGTGATGGCAGTCAAGCAGGAGTTCCAAGCCCCAGAAGTGGATCATGCAGCAGAGCTTGATACATTCAATTTTCCTGAAGTGATTATTTTTCATTGTCTGTTGTTGCTTCCCTTCTAACAAGTCTATGTGGTGATTTTGTGCTTAAGGCATTTTTAAAAAATACAATATAAATTCAATACGCTTTAAAGAAATCTCAAAATATACTTCATACATACAGAACAAGCTTGCTTTCACCAGACTCTAACATGTTATATTATACTACACTTAGCTATTCAGTAAGATATTTTGGCATTGTGTCTGTTGGTTCCTGCTAAAGTAAAATACATCATAGGAATCGGATGGTGAATTTTAATATATCCCTGATTTGTTACATACAAATAGTTTAATAGCATGACATAGACCTTCATTTTTCTGATAGGTTTTCCTGTATCTTTTTTTTTCCCATGCACTTATTTTTGTAAATAATATTTCATAAAGAAGACATATTAAAATGCCTCCTGAGATTATGAAAGCTACCTCTTCTTGATGGTGCAGTGTGGTTATTTTATTAGAACAATGTGAATGTAGAGCATGAGTAATAAATGCACGGTTTATTAGAGATTATTTTGAGCTTCTTTCCACATATTGCTGATGCATAATCCTCCATAGCCTCCCAATTGACTTTTAGCTTCTGCTTGCTGTCAATGACTGCAAAAGACAGGAGCTGCTTCGTTTGCTTGCTGTTTTCTCTATATTATATTTTACTTTCTTCCAAAGTCAGCAGACAGCACATTTGAAGGACCAGCATGCTATTCCCTGGCTCCTGTACTTTGGGGTCTGTGTGAAGTGGAAGGTCTAGGAGTGGTTGGGTGCTCAGTTGGGGAAAGTGGGAAGAGAGGTGCATTGGATGTGTACGCATCCATCCATGAGCAACGTGCAAGGTCAGGAAAATATGAGAGTAAACCTGAGACATGGAGCCAGCTTTGGAGCAGGTGAAAAGTAGGGAGCTGCTGCCTCTGGATTGCGTAGCGTTGTTGACATCTACAGTCCACCCCAAGCTGCCGGGACGACAGTAGGAGTGAGGAAGTGAGTTGCCCTAGAAGGTGAATGGCATTGGTAGGGAGAGAATGAATTTACAAACCCTATTTCAATCCATTTCACTCAGAGTTTTTCTCTTTTTGTTTTTTTTTTTTCTTTTTTCTTATTAGTTTTGGCCCTTTGTGATTTGTCCATTTGTTCTTGGTTTTTCGGATCTGACTGATCTGACCCATGTCCTGTGTAACCTTTGATTAATTCCCCTCCCTTTTCCTTACCCCCATCCCCCTCCCCACTCTTATTTGAATCAGCTTTGCTGGTGAAAATCTGGACTAAGTCTGTTACGTTGTATGAACTATAGTAAATTATAGCAGAATCTAATCTCCTCCCCCTTCCTAGTTCCTGGCTCAGCCATAGAAATTTCTTATTAAATGCTTTGGAGAGTTGGGCAATCTGTTTGGCTATCTAATACCTACATTTCCCTATTCTAAGCTCATATGCTTTTGTTTTCACCCGTGTCACATGCACATCTGTTTGTTGTCTAGCCTTCGTTCTAGAAAACTGCCGTTACTTATTCTTCCCAGAACAGTGAAGGCCTTTCAGTGTCCTCACCTTAATCATACTCACTCCCTATTACGACAGTCTTCTTTTTTTATTTACTTTCTACTCCTCAGAGAAGGTAGAAGAGCTCAGCTGGACTGTGTGAGTCCATGGATCTGCTGCCTGGGGTTGTTCTCACCAGTGTGGAGTGACTTGGTGCATCTCTTGATGGTTAGCCCTTGGTGATGACATGCTCCTGTGCCCACAGACCTCTGGAGAGCAGAGCTGGCCAGCATCTATAGGCAGGCTGGGAGTTCATGCGTAATATTCACTTTGTTATCCATATGCCTGCCTTCTCCATCTCTGAATCTCATGGAAACATGTCCCTGGGGTGAAGACTAAAAACAGTGCTAAAAGGTTGCCAAGAATAGGCTGGAAAACACTATAAAAATACTGTTGAGCTTTTTTTTTTTTGGCCCTAGGGAGCTACTCTGTCCCTTTGGGGAGTGGTTCAGAAACACTGGAGTGATGCCTAACATCATGTGAACTGTTTAGTTTAGATGAGATGCTAAGTGGAAGCTAAGACGCTAGGATATACACATATATATATGTATGTTAAAAATGAGCTGTATTCCTTAGTTCCTAGTCAGATCACTTGTCCTTTAGCCAGGAGACTATCCTGTAAGCTCACTTTTGAGATTTCCACTTAGAAATCTCGTTGGATTGTGGGATGGTATGTCCGACAGTTAAAAGTTTACTGGAATAATGATTTTACATAAGAATGTGATTTTTAAACTTTTTTAAGCTAAAATAGACAGTCTGTGGTAGCTGCAACCACTAAAAGCACTAATAATATGCTTACATTGAGTATTAATTTCTCTCCTACAAAAAATAAAGCATATACTGCTAAACACCCACAATGCTCAAACCTTGTCCATTGAATGATATTGTTACTGGTTTCAAAGACTACGTCCTGCTATGAAATCTGCAGGATCACGCCAGGGTATAGCAGCTTTTCTAAATTTCACCCCATCAGCTTTCTTGTGTAACCATTCTGTCTGGTTTGGACTTGTATATGAGGCCACAGAGCTTCCCCAAATCTAGTGCTTTTATGTGTTTAGCATTTACCATTTCCTTACCCCCCCCACCTCAATCCTCTGATACCTGTGTGGACCCAAGGGAGTTCATTTATAGCTAGACTTGTTAACACACAGGAACATTTACTTCTACACCTCCTCCATGCGTGGCCCCCGAAGCATGTGCTGACCTTTCGTCTGTGAGACTTACAGGCAACAGCTGACATCATTGGTGATCTTCCTGTAAAAGAGCTTCTGGGGTCCCCAGAAAAGGCTGGGGTCCCCATAAGGACTATTACATGACAGCTTTTGCTGACATTAGGTATAACCAAAATCATTTTGCGTTGCCTGCTTTCTCCTTCCTGCTTTGGAGTCCCACGGACCTGCAGGATGACCGCGGTGGAATCCGACAGTCACTGGGTTGTTCTCCTGTATCGTGTAGGATCGCTCCCACTGCAGGAATTATGGGGACTAGTCTAGTCACTGCCGTACTGGAACTTTTACAGTGTGATCCTGTCCTGAATAGGGGTCCTGAGGTGTGTTGCAATTGATTCGTCTCTCTGTGGCTGTATGTTACACGTAGTTCTTTTCTATCAGAAAACACTAATTTTGAAAGGTCTTACTTCCAACTCAAGCTAGGGCTCGGGAAGTCAAATTTGACCTTTGTACTACTAAGCATTAAAAACAGATGAGGACTGTAATTAGACTTTTAGATAGGGATACTGCTGGACTGCATGAATCTGTGGATGTACAATTATGCATTGTTTATGTCATTTTACTGATGCAAATAAAGATAAGCAATGTTTACTGGCAGTGATTTATGAGAGTTTCAGCTTTGTTTCCATATCACACTTGAATTAGCTGTATTGGCAAATGCAATAAACTCTCCTCTTTTTTTGACAAATAGGCATATTCACAAAGATTATGGAAAAATGACAAGTTTAGGGCTTTGTACTGCTGTCCACTGATTTTTTTAAAGACCAGACTGACTAGTGTGCTGCTTTCAGCCATTCTCTCCAATCACTGAGTTGTTTCCAAAGTTAGATGGTGTTTCAGGCTTTTCGTTGTTCATATTGCATATTTCAACTGAAACATTATTTTTTGAACCTATATCTGTAAAATTTATCTGTGTTCAAAAACTGCCGACTTAAAGAAGCTCTGCAAGCTCCTCAGGAGAACCATCAGGTTAGCAGAACATTGTGGATACAGCCTAGGTTTGACAGGCTATTCCAGCACCTCAAATAAGGGGAGAGTACTTGGTGGGGAAAGTCATTACCCAAGGAATGCAGTGACAAAATAGCAAACGATTCCAGGGTAGTACTGAACATTTCACAGGATCATAAAAATCTTGGCTTCCATTCATTAAGGGCCTTTAAGCAGCTGAGAAGTCCAACTGCATACAAGTGTGTAGCAGAACAAGTGCTTTCTTAGTATTACATTAGGTTTTGTAAAACTAACATGTAAAACTACCATGTAAAACTACATGGCATTCATTCAAACAAACTATTTCTTTTTATTCAGATAGAGAACTGTGTTCCTCTGACAGCATGAGAAGGTCCACTTGCAAATCCTTGTTTCGGTCCGGTAAGCTTTTGGATCTATAACTTTAGCATGGACATCACAGAACAGATCTGGAGATCTGGATTGTAAAAATTAGCTTTTAATTATTCTTTTTTTTACTTGAAGGGAGAATAATGCTTTTTCCTGAGTAAAAAAAAAAAAAATCATGTGATTGCTCCAATTACATTGTCCTGCTTCATTTAAAAGAGGAGAATTTATGGTTCTCACAGCCAATCTTCATATAGTATTATCAATTACTAGGTTACTAGTTATCATCAATTGTATCTATTATATCTAAGTCTTGTGTAATAATAAACAGATGCTCGTTTGATCAGTTACTCCAAATTTGTGAGGCAGGAACTAAAAAGAATTTAGTTAGACTATTTTTTGAAACAACTATGAACAAAGATGCTTTCATTTAATGGGGCACCAACAGAAATGTGTTTGTTTGTCTTTTGGTATTTAGGATATTAGAAGAGAAGAATGGATTTCACGATGGCAATCTAGAAGATAAGAATGTATGTACATGCATATCATGTTTCCTCCTCATTCAGGCTTTAGGAGTTAATTTAAAAATCTTAGACTTGTAGTTCTGTCACAGTTTCTTTACAGTGGGGGAAGGGTAAGCAAGGTATGAACTTAACAGTATTTACATTTGAACACTAAGCAATTTCTGAAGAGTGTGGTAGGAACTAGTTATTGCAAGAACTATTATTTAGTTTAATTGATCCCAGCTGGACTTGGAAGAGATTCCAGCCAAAAGCATGCAAACGCTTGCCAACAGCCTGTCATATTTGATAGCTCACACTGCTATGAACTTGGCTAAGAGAGGTCAGTCACATAACAAAAACTAAGCTCTCTTCTGCTGTATCCAGGCTAGCTTAAAAATGCAGATGTATCGCCAGCTGACTAGCAAGCCTTTCAACCTTATTGTAAGAGGCCCCCAGTTTCTTGGAAGTGGGGGAGTGCAGCACTGCAAAGCAATGGGAAGATGTTCCACACGTGGAACGATGGGCAGACACAGCTGCTCTAAGAACCTCTAGGCATCTGTTTTCATTAAAACTTCACTTGTGCATTTGACCTATCAGCTGGATTCAACACATGTCAGTGGTAAAGGTACACACTGAAAAAGTCCGTAACATCACTACTTAATCAACCTTGTTTTAAAAGCTCAAGCCTGTGGGAAATGCCTTCTTCTTCTTTTTCTTTTTAGGGTAACTCTCCCTCAGGCTTTCATAACTTTATTAAAGATTATAAAGTTTTGGGTAACACAATCAGCACAGCATATAATACATTTATTACAGGAGCAATCATCAATTGAAAATGATGAATTTCACACAGCTTTCCTTCCTTAGCGGCTACCTATCTCATTAAGAATGGAACATTAACTGTAAAATTATGAAAGATCTAATCAAGGAAAATTATTCTTCTAATCAACTCTACCTTTCCTTTTCCATTCACTTTAAAAGTATTTTTTTTAAGATTGTCTGAAAGGTCTAAGCATGCACCTCTTTTCTTACTGAGATCTGTACACTAGTTTTCCTCTGACATTTTTTTTTCTATTGGAGTCTAACCACTGTGGAACTCTCTCAGCCTCTCCAGGGAAGTAGTTCCACTTTGCCTGAATAATTAAATATTCCTTGGACCAGAGGACTGGAACCTCTACAAAGTGGTTATTTTTTCCCTTCTCCTTTAATCTTTGTTTCCCTCTTACAAAGCGGAAAAGTACAACAGGAGAGATTAAGTCAGGGAAGATCCTCTAGGTCAGGGGATTTGGCTTTGAAAAAAGAACGTTGTTCCACTGGAGTGAAACAAAGTCAGCCTTCCATGGACAAAGATCTAGCTCATTTAAGGCAAAGCACTGTCATTCTTTTTTCAGCATAAAAACTTTTAAGAACCCTCTTATGGGGAAAGTTAAACAGCTATTATGAACATAGCCACTAAACTTAAAATATCCATGTAATACAGATTCATTATTATTAAATTTGGCAAGTAAGATATAAAAATGAGTGATGTAACCAACTGACGTTTTTACCTACTATAGGAAAAAGTAGAAGGATATGGATGTTCAGAAAACTGGTAATGGAATTTGTATCATCTAGGCCACTGACTGGTTGCAACCAAAAATACTGCTATCATCTGAAGTCCTTACTGATTATAAAAATGTGATGTAAATCTGTGTACAGTTCCTGTGGATGTAAACATGTAGCATCATAGCCATTTTTCAATGTTACTCTCAACAAGCGGGCAGAAGCTAAGCAATTTTAAGGATTTGCAAGTTGCAATGCGTTCTCACAGTGGCTTCCAGAATCATCTGAGGGACATTGCAACACACTGTGATGGTGTTCCTCCCTCTATAGATAAGGTATTAACAGAGGGACAGAACACTGTGAATTCAAGGAAAGGGAGTGAAAGGCTGTTGTGTATGCAGAATAGGGAGCCAGTAAAGCAGGAGCAGTGAAAAGCAAACAAACAGGCACTCTAATATTAAAGCACTGAAGAGTTAGGTTTGCTGAAAAGAAAAACGATTGTTATATTTATAAATTCTCATGTGACTTAGCTAAATCTGTTCAAGCTTCTGGAAAGACCTCCTTCATACTGGTGATGCTCTAGGGGCTAAAACATTAGATGTTTGGGAAGATTATGTTAATCTGTTACATAGCATAACCAATCCCCTATTCACAACCTCCAGTCTTGAAAAACTCCAGTCCAGGTGTTAATGTTACCATAAATAAGAAAACTAAATGGTCATGATCACCTTATAACATTTCTACTTAACAGCATCTACCTAACAAAGGGGAATATATTCTTGAAGAGGCATTATGATCTGGAAACAGACAAAAATCAGTAATACGTTTATTGGCAACTTAACTGTGTAAACAGGAGTGGAAGAAACACAGTGAAATCAATTGGAGAGTAAAATAAGAATGATTTTGGCAGTTAGTTGCTAGAAATAGATATTTGGATGTCAGAACTGGGAGTCTGCATTTGATTACATCCATACAGAATACAGTGCCTCTGTTGAGGTGGCCAGGTTTAAAATGGTGACCCATCCACTAGAGAGAGGCAAAGCAAGAACTGAGAAATAAGGCTTGAACCGATGATGGAGTGGTTAGACAGAATCAGGCAGAAAGCAAGGTATGTTTTTTTTTTTTTTTTTTTTTTCCATCTTCTCATTTAATGGTTTGCAAATCTATCTGACTTAGACTCACTGGTGATTTCAATAATTTGAGGCCATGAACATTTGCCCATAGTGATGGCTCATACAGAGGCAGGGCATGAAAAGCAGTGCAGATCTAGTTCTCAGACATGAGCAGAAACCTGTCGTATTTTTCCTTCATGTTAAGATTAGGAACTCAGTGGATTAGTATTCTGCTTAAGTTAGCAACACTCATGGTTCCTTTAGGCTACACCAGAAGCGGGTACATCCTTCACTCAGGCACCAAGTAAAAATATAAGCACAGTTATATACTTGTCACCACATCCTGTTTAATTTGGGCAGCCCTTTTTTTGGCATTTCTGTCTTGGCTCTTAGTGTTGCTCGCAGGCAGAATGACTGCAACTATTTGAAATGACGAAGGATTTCTCATGTAGTGAGCACATTTAGTGGCTAAAAATGTTTAACATTAGAAGCAGCTGAAATTTGTAACAGTACCCCTTTTTGGATCAAAAAAAAAGCTTTCTTAACAAAAATGAACATTTTTGGAAACTTCAATTTAATGAAAAATTGATGCAGTTTTTCAATGAAAATCCAGAGAGTATAACTCCTATTCTGTTTTTTTCTGTCGTTTTGGAATGTGCTGTCAGAAACAGTCACAGGTCTTTGAAAAAAGACCTTTTTTAATCAAGAGCAAATAACCATTTTACCAGAAAAAGTTTCTAAAAAAAGTTTGAAGCCAAAAACAAAATCTCCTTTTTCTTCTGTGATAGAAAAATAGACATGAAAGCAATTTTATATAAATCTTATATATGTTTTTAATATTTTTATAATTTATTATTATATAATTATAAAGCACATTATTATTAAATTTATTAATATATTCAATTACATTAAGTAGTTGTGCAAATTGTTATATTTATTACAAATTATTATAATTTATTATATTATATATTAAATATTTTTAATAATAATTTTATTATTTTTATATAATTTTACATGAATACTGTAAATAACTATATAGAATGCAATGAATGCAATGAATGTTAGAACATATATGCTCTGAATAACATGAATAATACCAATCAGGGCATAATAATTAACAGAAAGGACTAGTATTTTTATCTCAAGTACTCTATAGATACCACAACAGTTTTGTACATTGCTTGGTGTTTAGAAAGATACACAATCTAATGCTATGGATGCTGTTAACAGTGCAGTAGGCTTGGGCTTAAGCTTCTTGGTTACAATCCTGAGAAAATGCTCAAGAAAAGACATAATCCTTAACTAGTCCTCCATTGAAATCAAGGATGATGCTTTCATACCTCAGTGACATCAAGACTATGCTCAAAGTAAATATTAGGGAACATTCCATTCACAGTCCCCTTGGAACTCTTGTGGAATGCTGAACCAAACAGATGTTAGAAACAGCATCCAATTTCAATTAAATGCACTTCAGCTAACAAGCACATGGATATTCACATATATTGAAGAGCATTACAAATCGGCAGGTTATCTTGGCAATGTAAGGGACAGTGAGAGGAGACTGGTTTATTACACATGAAAGGTCACAAAGGTGAGTAAATGATCAGTAAAATAGCAAAATAATTCTCCCTCAGATGGTTAACTACTGAGGAAGAACCACTCCTGCAGTTACATTCTTTTAGATAAAAGACATATTCCTTGAGGTCAGTAATAGAAGTGGAACACTGATATTCTTGTCTTTACATTATTTTTAAAATGTCAGTTCTTCTTTTCTGTACTGTTTAACACATGGTAAGCAAAGTCCAAAAATTCCCTCAGAGATCTGTATTTTAGTAACTGTGGAAATTGTATGTGTACCTCTCGTCTTCAGGCGTCTCCAGGCCATGCCAGTGAGATGCAGGCAGAAAGCCCCATGGCTGCCATAGGTGCTGTGGGGGTCATGGGAAACTCCAGCCTGCAGGTGTTCTGCCCCTTACCTGTACACATATACACAGCTGAAGCAGACCCTGCCCCTTCCTTGCTAACACCAGGTTCATTCTTGTCCTTGCTTGTCTAGGCACTGCATGATACACTGTTCTCATTTCTCTGAGAGAAAAAGAGGAAAGGCCAATTAGAAGATTAGTCTTTTCTGAGCATCTCTACTAGATGTTGTACACTGTAAAGCAAAATATAAGATGGTTTCACAGAGAATCTGGCAATTTACTTGCAATTCAGTACTACTTACTTTAAGACCAAACAGCCTTACTGTGGATATGCTCATTTATTTCTGATTTTTCTATCTTTTCTTATATTCTTATGACTGTTAAATGTTGGGCAAAACTCAGTGAAGGCATTGCATTGTATTTTTTTGTTTGTATGCACTTGACTTTTTATTTCAAATTCTATATTTTAAAAATTGAGTTGCATGTTTTATTTAGTGCCTATTTAGTGCCTATAGTGCCATTTCTGCTTAGAAAAGAGGGACTTTTTAAACTAACCTGTTTTTTGTTTGTTTGTTTGTTTCTAGATAGGAAGGAGAAGCTGACTTTTGTTTTGTAACAGCACTAAGTTGTAGTACAATAAAGCTCAAGAAGCACTGTCTAGTCCTCCATAATTTTCCCTTTGCTTTTACTTGTCCTCCTTTATTTGCCTTCACATGTATCAAATAACAAGTGACATTCTGAATGATTGCATTATCAGCATGAAAAATCTGTTTATGTCAATGCCAACATTTTCTATTTAGTCCAAGACGTGTTTGGCTCTCATATATATATATATAAAAAAAAGGTAGGTTTTGTAGTAATTTTCTCTACATCGACATGCCTCTTTTGGGATAGACACGATACCACCACAGACTAGTACTCTTAGTACTGGATCTTTTGTAATCTTTTGTTGACTTCACCTCCTGGCTTACTAGTAGAAGCTCAACATTTGTGCTGTCACTTCAAAGTCTTTGTGTTACAAGGGCATATCTCAGATACTTCCACAACTTGTTTAATATGCCTTATTCGCAAAGGAAAAACAGCTTTATCGTTTTCCTCAAGAATGGCCTGTGGTAGACCTTTCAGCTGCTGGTGAATCACCAGCTTGTGATCAGATATGGGGCTCTGATGGTGCTGAGGCAGCCAGGGAGCTCAATATGGGATTTTGGGTGGAAGCACGCAGCGTTGGTGAGCCTGCCATGGTGAGAGCTTGCTGCATGTCCATCGGGTTGCTGGGATCCCCAGAACTGCTGCCTCCTGCCTGCTGGGAACCACCTCCAAAGATCCCCATACAAGATGGGGTTGGGGGTTCCTGGCCATGTGAAGCTCTTGGAGTGGCCCCTAGGGCCGTCTAAGAGACACCACCACAAAGACTAGAGACAATCTCCACTAAAACCAAATAAACTTATTGTCTATAGCTCTTTCCAGAAACTGCTGGGTGTTTTTACCCTAGCAAAGACCTGAAGTTGGTAGTTTCAGTTTTGAGTGCAAAGAATTAGGCACTCAGAACAGTGAATGTTTCTTTATTAGGAGTAAGCTGTTTGCAATTATAAACAAGTAAGTACTCCTTTTAAATGCACACAGCTAATTTCCACCTGCATCTGATTCAGCAGTGAGCCAAATACCTGGGTTTCAGCACCTATGTGTTTCCAGAATGTTTTTCAGAAAGCAAATGAAAATCAATTTTAAATACATTATAAAAACAACAGGTGTTTGGGATTTTTTTCATTTAAGTTCTTGTGACTACTGCAGGATAAATAAAAAGAAACGGGTGAGAAAAGTGTTTGGAGAGCATGCAGGGAAAAGGAGGGGGAAATTTTTAAGAAATTTATTATCACATCAGCGTTATGCTTAATGAGTTTCAGTCATGTCTATAAATATTTAATAATATAATAAAGTTTAATAATAACTACATAATATAGGACTCAGGGTTTTTTGGTAGTCAAACTGGGACTGAGAGTTTAAAAATGAAGACATTCAATTTATTTGCACTTTATGTCACTTTTTTTTTGTACAGTTAGATTATCTGCTGTTACAGTTAATATACCACATGTGCTTAATATTGTAAATTGGCTTATCTTCCCGTTTGGAAAGCCATTTTTTTTTCCCCTTCATAGCACAGAATCAAGGGGCTCTTCTAAAGGGGTTTTTCATAGGTGACAGAAATAAAGCATGGCTGCCTTTGCAAAGGGACAATCTAGTGTTTTTTATTAGGCTAAAAATGTTATGTTGTAGCTGCAGTCTGCCAATTTATTCTGGCCTAATGGATGGGAAAAGAATGAGAGGTGAAAAGAAGAGGAAGCTGTGATGAGGAAAAGGAGAAATAAAGGGATTTAAGCAGAGGAAGAGAGAGAAAGGGATAGAAAGACTGCCTGGCTCAAGGTGTGCTTTTGGATTAACATATTTTATAGAAAAGGGGACAACACAGCTCAAAATTTATAAATGAGTAAAATACTTGAGGACTGGGTCCTCAGACATTCCTTGTGTCTGTCTACTCCCTTCATGAGATAGCAGCATGTGTTTTCTTCTTGCAGATATTCTTTCCTTACATATAATAGAACGAGTTGGAGGGTGGCAGCAGAGGTAAATGTGGAAATATTAGTGAGAATTTTTGTCAAAATTTTGAAAATATGAAAGTTTTTTGTCACCTCTATTGGCAAGTTATATGTGTGTAATGGAGAAAAGAGAAATCCTAAGCTACTTCTGCTTTTCATATGACAAGGCACAAAAAATACAGTGAAGAGATGCAGAACATATTTTTTCATTATCTGTTTTTTTATATTTTGAATCTGATTTATTGGAGCAATATTTTCAGTTTGTTTTCTTATATGTCCCGTAAGTTTAAAGTGATTTTGCTTCTTTTATTGCTTTACTCTCTGTAAGTGCATGGAGACTTCTTGTTTTCCAAGCATATCTGAATCTCTGTCATTTTGGATGTATTTAGTCTCCTTGAAAGTAAAAAAGAAAAGAAGAGAACAATGATATAACATAAAACTCTGAAAGGAATCCTATGTTCGTCCTTTTCTTCTAGCCTATACACAGTTCTAGGCTATCAAATATAAGAATAGATGAGCAATTAGGGTAGGTGAGCCAGTTAAAACATAATTGGGAATTGAGTGTTGTTATCACTTATCATATACTCAACTTATAAAGCTTGATCCTAATTCATACTGATGAAAAGATATGCTTCGGGGATGCCAGAATCCTCTCTGGATCTTGTTCGTATGTTGATGTGTTTTTCTGACAGTGCATCTGTATCATCTTCCTTAGTCCTGCCCTTGGGAAGCCTTAGTTCACTGAATAAGATGTCTTGAGCTGGCAGGGAGCTGAGTTTGCTTACACCACAGTTTGCTCATCTAATCAATAGAAAAAGTCAGTATAACCCTCAGTTTGCTAGGCAAGTAACTCATTCTAAAATAAACTCAAAGCTCTCCAGTGTGTAAATGTTGGGGACAATAGGGACTCAAGGATAAATTTGGTCTTTAGCTCGTGTGTCTGTGCTGATGTATCTATGAAGTATAACTGTAATGCTGAGTAACAGATACTTAGAAGTCTGAAAATAACATTCTGTTACCCAATTATAAAGCAATATGCATATAGTAATAAGTATTAAAAGTAGTACTAAAATTGGTAACAGTTGCACACACCTAGGAAATCGCACTTCTTTCTTTTTCTTTTTTTCTTATCATGCTAAAAAAGAGGGAACTCAAGATCCAACTGAATTTATTCCAAGGCATTTTAAGTGAGAACTCATCTCACCATGACTTTCCAAAGAATCTCATATCTGATAGTAAGGGGAAATGAAAGTCCTTAATTTTAAAGCCAAATTCTCTGTTTTACCATTTTACTTCATAGAAGAATGCATAGCTCTGGCAAATTCAACTTGGCATGCCAAAATAATAGTGAGGTTTTTCTCTTGCTGAAGATTGCAGGATGAGGATTTTTTTTAGTAGATCGTTTACGGTGAGAAAAGGTAACTTTCAATACTGCAAACTAAAGTGAAACAAGAGAACTAACACAACTGTGTAATGAGAATGACAATAAAAGAATAATCAGAATAGTTGGATGACAGAGAATCACTTAGATTTCTTAAACAAATGGTTTGCATTTCATCAGCTTCCTATAAACTTGCTTTTCATGTAATCTGTTAGCAATACTTTTTAAAAATACCTAGTTTGTCATGAAGTTTAATACTGTCAGATAAGGTGCATAAATTTTGAAGAAAAATAAAATCAAATTAAAGAGTTGATCAGTTGATGGAGCTGATGAAAAGAAAATGGTATACAATTAAACGAAAGCAATTTGTAAGCAACTTTAGGCTGTAGACATGAAGCTGAAATGCTGCCCCTCACGTAGGCAAGAAATTAAGTCACTCCCAAAATAACTGGGATATCTCTAAATAGATATTTCTAAAAATATATCTCTGAATGAGACGAGGAGATGCCCCAAACAACCTCTTTGCAATCCTATTTTCTTAACATGGAAAAGACACCCTGAAAGCCCCAGGATCACCTTTGCCAGCCATAAGAATTAGGAGAAAACAAGAAAGCAAATTTATATTTCTCTCTTCTTAATTATTCCCTGTCTCCTCAGGGTAAGTTCGAACTGAAACTTTCTTTCAAACCTGTTTTGCATCTGGTCTTACTTGATTCAAATTTCTGTTTCTTGCAAGTCCTAAACTCTACCTCTCTGCCTTATCATTTGAAAAATAATATGCGTCCCCAGCTTATTAGACTTTAAAATCTTTAAGAGGCAGAGTTTTGGATGAGATATTCACATCTTTTCTTCCATTGTGGTAACTTGAACTTGTCCCTAAAGACTGAACTGCAAATGACAGCTCACAACTGATGTCAGTTTTGTCTGTGTAGTTAGTATAGAAAACATGGATAAACAGATACGCATATATGTGCAAGATACATATGTATTCAGAGACACTGAAGTCTGCTAACACTGTCTATAGCTTTACTGTGCAGTATTTATAGAAATATCTACTGTTATATTTATATACATATGTTTATACTTATTTATATAAATGTATATGCATATACTTTCAGAGTTTCTTTTTTTCTGAAAGTCATAATTTTCAATTTTTATAATTATTTTGCTTATTAAACTGATTTTTCAAAGTGAACTTTGCTTTTCCCAAGACATGAGTCTTAAAAAGTGCTGAAACCATTATGGCAAAAACACCATCTTGTAGCAGAGAGAGAATAAGATAATCTTTCCTGAACAGTTGCTATTTAAAGATAATGTAGTACGTGAATACTGATAAGAGTTGCTGCATGTTGTGGGAAGTCTGACCTAAGGCCTCAGTACCATACACTACTGTAGCCATTCAAATGGAGGTTTTATTTAGGAGCAGAAGGCAACCAAATGCACGTCCAGTATATAGTGATTACTAAAGTGACTTGTTAAATGGCTCAATGCATTGTATGTTTTACCAGAAATTATTAATAATGGCAAATTTCTACACCACGTTACATTTGCTGGGCATTTTAACCCTCCCACCTACCCCTCGGGCCCCACACTGGCTGATAGGGGATGAATGCTTTGGAGAGAAAAACAGTGACAACTACTTGAAAGGTACAGACATGGCCTCTTTATTATTATTCTAGAAAACAGGGTTTTTGTTTTAATTCTCCCTTTACACTCAGTGAGAAGTAAGAAGGTCAGTGTAAGCCACAGTAAGTAATCCTTCTGCTAGTATGTGTCTACTCAGTCAGATAAAACAGTGTATGTTAAAGAGAAAATACGTATATATATATATATATATATATATACACCTTACTTTAGAATGATTTGGTTCTTTTCAAGATTACCAGAATACCACATATCCTCATTGTTACTCCTTGTTTTTTTTTGGCGGGGGGGGGAAGGAAGAAATATACATGGAATCAAAACAATTTCACTTCTTCCCTTGTCCCCCTGTGCTGTCCTGCTGTCAGTGATGGCTGGATGGCTGTCTGTTTTTTTTTTTTTTTTTTACCAGGCATCCCTGGTACTGACTGAGTTGAACCAGTTGGTCTGGTTGAAGAAATGAAACTGAGGGAGGTCACTCTTCAGTTTTCACTTTTTTTCACTTTGTATTATAAGTGTTTTTGGGAGCTGTTATCTTACTTTGTGGCATTGTCAACTATGTTAAACTCTGGATTAGGAGAAGGATGGTAATTTTCATTTTAGCTTGGGTACAGATTTTTTTTTTTTTTGTGGGAAGGCACAAGACATTGCAACTTACACTTAGATGATTCAGCCTTTTTCCTTTTTAGCTGCTTCAGTGTTAGCATACTCTGCAGCAACAGAACATTAAGATGTGAATAAAATGAAATAAGTAAATCATTAAAATCATATTATTCTCATTATTGGAAAGAATTAAAATGAATAAAAAGACTTTCATGTCTTTCAAAGTCTGAAAAGCCACAAAAAGAAAGCCCTTTCTGTGTGCAAAATATGTATCAATGCAAATAATGTATTTATCACATTTTGATAATGAGGGATTGCTATGCATGGGGGACATTTTTGCAGCCTTTATAAAACAAAGACATAATTCTCACCTATTGTGTTGTCAGTTTACACCACTCTCTCAGAAAAGAACAGTCCTTGGAGGTGTAATACTCATCTTTAGAACTGGGTATTACCAACTCTTAATGAAGGTAGGACTACTTTGGGATTGCAGGAGGAAAAAGAATATGGAAATGAGAGGGAAGTTCTGAATTTTCACATGTTGAAGAAAAAAAAAACACATTTTTTTCTAGGAAAAATCTTGGTATATAGTCAATCTGCTACCAGTGAAAGCAAACACCTGGATAATGGAGAGGAAAATGGTTAAAAGCAAAAAGACTTGCAGGCAGGAACAAAGGTATGAACATTTGCTTTGAACCTGAGAGTCTCACAGAGTGCGCTGCCAGGGTATCACAGGTGTAGGCCACATGAGCAGGGGGAAGAATGTGACTGTGAGGAGTGTGATGACAGGGCTGAGTCTGTTCTTCATTTATCCCACCATGCACTGCTGCATCTGTTATACATTTGCAAAAGGTTTGACTTTTCCTTGCTCTCTTTCTCCTTCCATCTCTCTCTCTCTCTTTTTTTTTTTTTTTAAGTTATTTAAACAAATTTAGGCAAATCCCTATCATACTAGCAGTGCAGGAACTCTTTGAAACAAAGAGATGTAATCTGAGCCATAGAGAAATAGCACCTATAACCTAGAACTGCTGTGCAAGGACTGCCCTGACCTCTGTTTAGGTCTTCTGTTTTCAAGCAAAATCAGTCACAGAGTAATGATTGCTCATCTGCTCTAATGATGGAGTCGCAAGATGCTAGCAAGTCGACTGAGTGTAGAAAAGGTGCACTCAGCAGGTGCCTGAAGGCCATAGCCATCTGCCACCAACACACTGGGGTTTGCCTCTCAAGGAGAGTAGGCTGTGTAGGGTGATGACCACAAGGCTTGTCCTAATTTACAGACAAGATGTGGCCAAGCCTACCACCCAAGAGCCATATCTCAATACACATGCTGTGTAAACACTACACTTTAGAGATAAAAAATGTGCATGTTTACAGCCTGCATTTGTGAGTGTATGTTTTCCCTCCTCTTTCCTTTGGTGATAAATGTTACTAATTTCTATCGAATTATGATATTGAGAAATGCTATTTAGTTTTGACAGCATCTTCAACATGCTAGACGTTAGGTAAATCATTAAACAGGCCTGGCTCCCAACTCGAAGTGTCACTGTGTAAAACAAAAAAGCAAGATGTGATATAAAAGTCACTTGCTCACTTTGCAAACATCAGTAAATATCAAAGGCAGAATAAAAGGAAACAGAAAGATGGAGGGGGAAATAGGAAGTAAAATCAGTGCTACCTGCAATGGAGGTCCCCACTGGAAGGGGAAAAAAAAAAAAAAAAGGGGGGGAGAGGGAAGAAATTATCAGGATTTTGTTGAGCGCATATGTGTTACAGATATGATGAACTATGAACAAAAAGGGTTAAAATAACTACCTTTTCAAAATGTCAGATAGACATTAAAGTACTTGCAATTTTAAAAAGAAGCAAGAAGTAAACAGCGTCCAAATATACAGTTTACTCAGAAACCTGCAGAGCCAAGAAGGGCACTTTGTGCAGCTGGCCCAAATACTAATCTGGATTGGTAGACTGGTTGAGACTCTTGTTCTTATACTGAGAGATCTCTGTTATCTACGTCAGTATAGGCCTAATTGCATCCTGAATTGAAATTTATAGTTGTACAGGTTTCTGTGCAGTTTTTAAATTTATTTTTAGAGAAGCATCATGCTGAAACAATACTGTCTGCACTGCATGTTGCAGAAACACAAGGTTTTGAACTACCCTTTGGCATGTTTTGGATTCCTTTGTGATCTCCAGAAATCTATTCAGCCAAAACAGAGAGAGGCCAAATTCAGGACTATGCAACTGCTAGCGTTGAGTCCTTGCCACATATGGATGAAGAGAATCATCTGTACCTCAGATGTTTTTATTTATTATTTTTTGCTACAAGACGCGAAGTTAATCTGTAGCAATAATAAAGTCTTTTTGGAAGTGTGATTAACTTTTCTTAAAACTCAAAGCGATTTTTTGAATGGCTTTGGTTCAACAAACCTTTGCAGGTTTCCAGATTTTGACTCTCAGCTTCTATTTTCACAAAGGAAGAAGCTTCTGAATTTAGGATTCTACCACAGGAAAGTGAAAAATAAACATATGCATGACTGAATCTGGGGTAGTCCAGGGCCTTTTTGGTCTAGGTACTTTTGTTTTTCTGAATAGAGCGAGCTAGGCCATGCTAGTGACTTGCTGAGAGTGAAAAGGGTCCATTGCCCCAGTTGTTGAAATTGGGACCATCTGAGATGTCTTCTAGTCCGGAGAGGGCAGAGAGGAAAAATTGTTTCTAGAATGGCAGGCATTGGCCTGTGGAAAGAAGCAGCATGTTGCTGAGAAAGCCAGGTCATTTTGTTAAAGTCCACATTTCTCTTTTTACTTCAGGTTTGAAATATGCACTATTGTTGCATTTCTGAAGAAAGTTGTAGTTTACCAATCAGATTGCTTGATCTTCCTGTTGCTCTTAATCCATAGGTCCCACAAGGTCAGGTCTTCCATAGGTATCTCTCTCCTGTTTTTTTTCTACTCTGTCTCTACCCACAGGGTTTTGCGGCTCCTAGTTGAAGCATCACCATTTTGTGTGGCTATTTTCTAACATTCTTCATGTTTAAAGCATTTGAGAATAATCTGGCTGAGTCTTTAAATTCTGTCAGGCAGAAAAAGCATCGGAACTGGGAAAGCCAAGGTAATTTGCCCCTGAACCTGGAAATATGAACTGTGGGTGAAAGTATCTGGGACAAGGTTTTCATAAAATAGCCTCTCATACTTGTTGAGAGCAAAGATCAAACAAAGTACTTCTTGCGCTTTTATTTAAGACACACACACACACACAACTTTAGACAGTTTTGTGTCTGAATCATTTCTATCTGTCTTCTCTCCTCCATCCCTTCTTTCAACAACCTGGAATTATTCAGTCTCCATTCTATACTGGAGTATTTTTTTCCTTTTCATGTAATTAAAAAAAATAAACAAAGGCTTTTTACTTAAGAAAGAGAAAGGAAGAATATTTTGCCTCCAAAATAGATCATTATGGAATTTTTCTTTCACAAAGGATCCATCTCCTCCATTATAATGATTAAAATCATTTTAATGTAGTGCCAACTGGGGGATTCTTGTCTTTCCTCAAAGAACCACTGTAAACACTTAATCTCCTTTGTTTATATTGTTCCTGTGTAAAAGGTTGCTTTTTGTCTCTAGACCTGCTAAATCTTTAGAGATATATCAGCTCTTTCATCTTTTTCCAATGCTTGTTTTAGGGAAGGATTAGATCTGATGGAGTGGAGTAGGGCTCACTGCTCAAGTGATAAGGTTATCAGACTCCTGGCCTTTCTCCATTCCATCACTTAGTTTCACCTTCTTAAGTCAAGTTTCCTGTAGCTTTTGTTCTGTTGTTGTTGTTTGTTTTGTTTTGTTTTTTAATCTTCCTCTGTGGTAGTAGTCAAAACAAAGACTTTTTTTGTCTTTGGAAATCTTCACAAATGATCTCTAAACATAAAAACATCCCCCCTTTCCAGGCCTTTTGAAAGATAGTGATTTCCACATGGAAATAATGGATTACTTTAACAGAATTACTTCAATGCTATGCTCCTTTTCCTTGCATTTTCTGCCATATTCTTATGTGGCCTTAACTCAGATGTGTGCTATTCCATGGTCAGACTAGTGAAAAAAGGAGGAATTAGAAAAATAGCGGGTACCAGAAAAGCACAATACTATAACCAGTACCAATATCAGCTTTCTGACTGTGTCAAGTGGTGAGTCTTCCAGGATAAATCACATCATGCCAGGTGCTAAGTATCTTCTAAAGATAATAATTCCACTGACATTTCATCGTTTACACATCAGTCTGGATTGGATTATACTATAATATCCTATGTATTCTGTATGATTTTATCCTTCCTATTTCTTAATGAAGACTTCTTGTCTCATCCCAAATTTATTAGGTCTATCTGTACTGGGTTTGTGACTTACCTTTGCCATCATTAAATGGTAACACTGCTCATTTCTTCTATTTGTTTTCTGAAGTGATATCCATTTGAGCTGACAGCATAAAACATTGAATGAGCCTGAGGTATCACAACTTGCAAATATATAGATAGGGGAAAACTGACTTAAAACTAGTGGGGTCAATTGTTCCCTAAATGCGATATTCAGCATCCTGTGAGGAATGCACTGCTACTATGGCTCCTTAAGCAATGTGTAGTAGATCATTACTAGTGCATATTAATCCCTTATTTTATGGAGAAGTAATATTAGTAAATTTTATGCTTGCTGTCTCTGTGGTGGGGGGATTCATCAGCATGCACTCATGAATTGCTGCTCTTTTATGCCAGTGACAATGCAAAAGAAAAAAAAAGTGCAACACACTGCTCATTAAGAAGACTACCTGAAGATGGCAAACCAAAAGCCATCCTTTTCCCTTTAACTATTATTTAACTAATTTTCCTGGTGTGAAGAGGCAAAAGGCGACTCAAGAAACTCTTTAAGGGGACATGCTGCTCAAGGGTAATGCTTAAAGTTTTAAGAAATAGAGTATTTTAATATGATTCCACTTGAAACCTAGAGATGCTCATGCTTCTCACTTTTGAAAATGTAATTTACATCTCCAGACAATCATAATGCCATTAGAATTTATGAATAGATTCTCAGAATGGCATTATTAAGCTTTTTCATGACTTATTTTAAACTTTGCAGCTCATTTATTAAATGTTCGACATCACATTCTCTATTACGTTATTTTAAAAAGTAGTTAGTATGTCTGTGGAAGATTTATAAGTAATGCAAGCAAGTTACTTAAAAAGATCTCTTTGGTTTAGAAGTTTTATATAGTGTGCTGTATTATCAGTCTTATTAGATGTAGTTTGTGCAGCATAGCATACCTAATCAATCTACTGTTTCACCATGAAGATCACCAAATTTTTTTTGTCCATTGAAATCAACTGTAGTAGAAATGAAACCAAGTAATAAAAGCCAAACTTAAAGTTGTGGAATTGCCGCCAAAGACAATGTGCTTTGATCAGGAAATTTTATGGTGCCACACAAATGATAAATCGCTGTAGTGTAGAACTCCTTTAATATGTATTGAAATACATAATCCTCCATTGATGTGTTAATTTCATATGATTCATATGGTTTCTGAAATATTTTAAGGCCACTAATAAGGTCAGCTTGACAATGCATCCTACAAGAACAATGGCAAATAAAGCAAGTGCTAGCACAAGTCTGAAACTGCAGAGTTCCTTCCCTTTCTTCTTGCTCAACTTTTAAAAATGCATCTTTTGCTATAGTGTTTCCCCTCCACCAATATTTATGAATCCACTTAATAAGCAGATCTGTGGCTTGCTTCTAGGAGTAACTCTTACCCATCAACGATTAAAGACCTGTAACAAATTCTGTTGTTTGCTTGACACTTGTAGTTGGCATCTATATTCACTGTGGTGTTCTAAGGTTGTGCTGCCAAGGGAAAAAAATATGATGTGCATCCTTGTAAAATTTGTGCTGCTTTCTTTGGCATTCCCCTCCTTAAGGGCTTGTATCCATGTGGTAGTTCTGCTTTGTTTTTTTCTAATTATTAGCAGCTGAGAGAGATTGTATCCAGGAGAAAGAACTTAAACCAGCTCTAACAGGTGCTCCAAGGCCAAAGCTCTTACACAATAACATGTGCAAAAATGAGATGTTCTCTGCACCTGACCCCAGAGTGATCAAATGAAACAAACACTGGAAAATGAAATACAAGACCACTTTGTGTAAACATCCAGAATTTCCAAAGCACTGTGGTTAAAGAGGTGTAGGAAAGAGCACCTATTTTATTATTATTATTAACTCTCTTCTGTGCGTGTTTTTTTTTTTTCCTTCTCTACATCTCCAGAAGTCTGTTTGATCAAATGAGTCAAAACCTATTCTTTGTCATGGGCATTTTCACCACAGTGCAAGCTTTTGTACCCTAATACAGGTACCCTAGGGAACATGCTACTGTCTCCTGAAATTGTCTCCTGGCTCTTCATATACTGCAGTAGATCATGGAAGTGGCCAGCTTTACCTAATGTTCCTGAAAACTGCTTATGAACCATTTTCATGTGGAAAATTTTACATGTTTATCACTAGTTATTCAGTGCAAAATATTTGGAAATAGATGTTTATAACCATTAACAAGAAGCAGAGAATACCTTCTACACTTTACAGTCAGAATGACTGTTATGTCGCCTATATGAATTCCACATTATTTTTTGTAGGGTTTTCTAAAAAAAAAAAAAGGAATGATCATAAAATTGGGTATAGTATTCCCTTTATTGCAAGTTTTGTATAAAGTATGTATGTATAAAGAATACATACACTAATTTCAAGTTTAGCGGTCATCTTAGAAGAAACAGTTCTCCATACCTTCCTGCTTACCCTGATCCCCCGGGCAAATGCAGTCCCTGCTCTGCACCCCAGTCCTGAGGCAGCTTTGCTATGGGAGGCCTTCGCTGCTGTGAGGGAGCTCGGCATGTGCTGCATCAGGCTAGTATCTTTTTGACCCCATTGTTAAAGCCTGGTCACATATTTTGCCCCAAAATGTAGGGAGGTGAAGCTTGTGAGAAAGGAAATCAGTGCAAAGAGGGGTACCAGAGTCATTCAGTGATGTAAAAGGGCTGCTCTTCCACACTCAGATGCTTGTACTTTTGCATGCAGCCATGTCCATTTGTGCTGATATCTAGGCATAACTGTGCTGTGACTTCCTGATCATTGAACCAAAGCTGTAGTACAAATTGCAAAAATAAACAGCAAATTCACTGAAAAGAACATGACTTTTTTTCTTCCCCTCCTCCCACCTCGATCATGTTGAAAATTTTCAGTGAGGTTTTTTTTCCTTTCCTGTTTGCTGAGATATTAACCTCCTTACCTAATGCATGAAAGATTCAGGAGAGATGGATCATAATCTTTCACCTGCCTTCAAAATCTGAATGCAGTTTCTGTGAGACAGGTGTCTGACCAGTGTTACTGCTAAAGCACGAGATGAAAGCAAGGAGCAGAATGGCTTATGGGGTGCATACTGGGAAAGCAAGACGGAAAATAATCGCTTATTTTCTGTGAAGGAATGAAAATAATAAGGAATTAAGGAAAACCACTACTTATGCCAGGTTGTTACACAAACTTTAACTTCTATGATGACTGCACTACAATAGCAAAACATATGACTGCTTCCTCCTATTTACTCTTGCTGGTCCACATCCTTGCTTGTTTTCATTTATCATTACTTGTATTGGGAGCTACCAGACAGCAGACTGTAGCTTCAGTGTAGAACTGCAATAAGTATTTTGAAAATGGAACCTGCAAAGAAAAGATTTCCTGACACATCACTTAACTGCCAGCAGCACAAGGAATTGTGGTGTTAAAAGGGCATGGGCTATATGTTCATTAGCAAGTAATTTCGATGAAAGCAAGTTGTATTCAGGCCCTGACATCTACACTGTGACTCAGACTTCTAACTTGGGTTGATTTAGTCCATTCCCTTTGACTGAATCAGTTCCTGGTCTGGAACTTTATGTCTGAGTTTGCAGCACATGGAGCAAATTCAAACTCAGGCCACGCATAGCCTAGCAGTTAGTGTGGTGCTGTAGGACACACCAGTATAGCAATGCAGTTGGTCTGAGGCCTGTACTATATCTGTTGGTGTGTGGCAGGTATGTATGTGGACCTAGTTCTGTCCAGCTCCCATAAACAAAATGCTCATTAGCATTTCAGGTGCATGAGATGATGCTTTTCTAAAACACATCTTCCCATTTAGTTTCATCTGAAATGAATAAAATCCACGTGCTCCAAGGCAATTCTGTAAAATGAACCAAAACACAGTAACTGGAAATGCTTAAGAGACTAGCTCTAAAAGTACACTTCTGATTTAAGATACTAATATAGATATTAATTTTCTCTGGAAACTGCCGCACTTGTCAACAAAACCATCCTGTCAAAAATAGAGACAACTGAGGATTCATTTCAGAAATGTACTGCTGTCCTGAGATGAATGCTAACAGAGACAGAGAAGAACCAAAAAAAGGGCTTTTAGGTGGAATTGTTAGTGTTCTGGCACAGATGAATACAACAATGACTCTACTGGGGAAAAGGAAAAGGAACATTTGGAAGTCAAAGTACAATAACTGGAGAAAATTGGCAACAAAAAGCAATTTTAAATGAACTGTAACCTTGTGTTAAATCTCTCATTTTGTTGATGCTCACTTCAAATATATGTGATCACCTGAGGAACTTCTTAACTTTCAACTAAACATTACTATTATATTAAAATCTAAAACAGAAATACTGTTGCTATTTGATAGAGAAGACTATATGCCTATTTTGCTGTTCCTTAGTAAAGATGACTATATTTCTGAGCACCTGAACTGTATTTTTTGTGTACTATATTTTTACAGTGTGCTGAAAAATGTGTTTCATAATTGTTAACCAATGAAAACTGTCTGTTAGGCAGGATACTGTGCTCTTTGTTTTATAATATATTGGCAAAGCAAGTGGTTACAGATTTTTGTAAATACACTGAAAAAAGAGTCAAGTAAGTAATAAGGATGAATAATATTTTTAAAAGATGTGTAGCAAGTTCATGGATTGCAAAAAAATGAGTATGAAAGACAGACACTACTGTCATGCTCATTTCATATGAAGAGAATCACACTTTTTCTTCTCTCTCTCTCTTTGTTCCAAATGCAGGAAATGTCTGATCAAACCTCCTAAGCTTTCCTTCCACAGCAGTGATTAATCACTCCTTTGATGTGCTTGTATTTTTGCAGTTAGAAGGAATGTATTGATAACCATAATTAATTAAGTTCTTGTTCTTCAAATATGCACATGACAACACTGACGAACACAAGTAATGAATAAATTATACTAATGCATTTCATTTGTTGGGAGTTCAAAAACAGATGCACTCTGCTAGATATGGTCTGATGAGTCAGTAGCCAGTACAGATGCAAATGTACAGTCCATCATTGCTGGACTTTGCATTTGCTGTTGTTGAAAAGCCTAAGCTTCCTGACAAGCCATTCTTACAGCCTGTCTTTCCAAGCAGCAGCCCTGTCCTTGAGTGCATCAACTGCATCCCCAGGTTTAATCAGGTATCAGGTTCTCCTGATACCTGGTGAGGGTACCTAATGTCTCCTCTTTCAGGTCACAAATAAATATTGAACAGGACAGGTTCCAGAACGAGATACTGGAGAAACTCCAGTAACTGATCTTCAGTTAAGGTATCTTGGCCTCCAGTCATCACCCTCTGAAATTGACAAGTCAGCCAGTTTTTCACACATCTTGTAGTCATCCATTCGGTCTATAACATTCCGACTTGGATATACAGATGTTGTAAAAAAAAACACTTCAAAATCAATGATGGAGTTGAACTCAAATTCACTAGTACCATCGTGAGAACATGGATATCAGGCTTCCTGTTTAGCTAAATGGAAAACAGCTGCTGATTACATTTCTTAGTACATACTGAATACTTATTTATAGTAAAGCATACCGTCTTTTCTCCTAGAAAAGTTCTGATTCGATGCAGGCTAAAAGTAAACACTTGTTTGGAGATCTGATAGAAAGACATCATATAATCAATTTCCTTTTTTTCATTAAGCAATATAAATCATATACCCTGTTCTTGTACCAAATATTATTATTATAAATAACCTCATTTAATGAAGAAAATACAATCCCATCTTTACTCAAATGCTGAAACGCATGTACTTCAATCAAAACATAGTGGATCTTCCAAGATTTGTATTCTAATATAACTCATAGCAGAATATGCCCAGTGAATTCTTGATTCTTCATTTTTTATAATGTCTTTTTTTTCATGTGAGCAATCTTTTGCCCTGGTGTTTTACTTAAATATATAGGAATGCACTGAGACTCTTTTCTGTGGACTGCAAACTAAAGGAATCCAAGTTCAGTAATAAGGAGAAAAACAGAAGGGATCATTTCTCATGTGCTCTGTGTGAATGGGAATGTTTTACCTTCCAGCTTCCTTTTTTAGCCCTTTGGAATTTCTAATTGCTGAATTAAAATGAAAGAAATCCACAACTTTCTGAAATTTCAGGTGGGACAAATAAAATGTCTAGTATCCTTTCTTAACATTCCAGTTTGAAATAATAAAAATTCTCAAAACAAATTATTCATGTCACTGGATATTGCTAGTCATCTGTCCTTAGGATCATTGGCCGAGTAATTTTTTCAAGGTTGTTCACCTGCTAGAGAGCTGAAGAGAATGCACCACACTCCTTCATAGAATTACCAGTTCTAATATGCAGTACTAGAAATGTTAAGTAAATAAACATTAGCTGAACAGTATTACCATGATCAATGAAACCTAGGGGATTTAAAAGTCCATTTTGTGGTTTAGTGTAACCCCTGAAACTTTATGAAAAGAGCTTCAGAGTGAAAATCAGAATTGGATTGGATCTGAACTTGATCTGTGCTAGTAGTAATCAGCTCCAGGCTAATATGCTGTGCAAGAAAATAAAGCACCTCTCACATACTCAGAACAATAGAACAGCTCAGAGCCTAAAACTTGTTATTAAAAAGCTGGCCTACATGCTGCCCTTTTCGTCCTACTGCCCCACGTCAGGAAAGCAGTGTAACACAAGATAGAAATTACTATTTTAACTTCCTGTTATCTTAGACGAAGCTTCCAGGGAGAGATACCAGCAAAAGTGAGAGAGAGTTAAACTATCAAATCACAAACATTACTTTCTGCAGGACTCTGGCTTTTTTTCTTGGTGGTCTCCTGTTCCAGGCTGCAGAGGAATCTTTTTGATCTTTTGTAGATTTGCTTATGCCGTATTATCACGTAGACAGGCAGCATCAGCACTTCTAATAATCATAATTTTGAATGAGTTTTCAAAGAGATGTGATTACAGAAAATGATTTGTAGATAAGGGGAAGAAGTGACTTGCAAAGGATGAATGGAAGACAGAGCAATCAGATGTTTACAGAGTATTGGTTCATGGAGTTCATGGGGTTTTGTAGGGCAGAGAAACTCGTTTCCCCTTGGAGGCCCTCAAACTCTAAACAGACAGATGACATACCAGTCTTAATGAGAAAAGCTCTATTTCAGGCCATTCAAAGACATATCAGCATATTTATTATGCTACTCCACAGCTTTATGTGGAGTAAGGCAAGTGCTGGACGTGTTCTTTTACAACCTGAACCTACTGTGACATTTCTTGTCCCCAGGGTGAAGTAAGTTCGAAAACTCTCTCTTTAGCAATGAGAACAGATGGGCTACATAGGAACCTATGAACTCTTCTTGGTTAGGTTTCCTAAGAGCTGATGGGACCTTTGCTGCAAATCTGCATGATGTGATCTTGTGTGACTATGCATATCAAACAGTAATGGTGGGTTAAATTCACTCATATTTTGATTTGATGCTCTGATAATTTGAATGTTGTTTTGCTTTTCTTTTCCTCATGTAAAATCATATGCAGGAGTTCTTGACAAAGGCTGAATTTTGTAGTGGTTGGGACAGATTAAATGTATTCAAAGGTCCACATATGTTCAGAACTGGCAGATCTCCATATGGTTATGCCACCCCCAGAACTCATAAAGGTCATGCAGTTACAGACTAGTGAGAATAAGAAGACATTTAGGTCCTTGGCCACATTCCAATTTCACGGGGTCAGCATTGCTTTTTTAAGATATTTGAGTTTATTTACTTCTATCTGGTTGCCCTTTGCAAATATTCAAAATAATCATTTAAAATGTGGCCTACTTAGATAGCAAACCAGAACAGTTAACTTGCCAAAATGTCTCTGCTTTAGTCTTATAAAACAATGGCTTTGTATGGAGTCTTTCTTCCTCAAAAAAATTTACCCATGTAGCTTTTATAATGTACTGTACTCAAGATTATTGTCTGCAGAAGTGACTGTCCCAGAATGAATAACTGAGATGCACCATGAAGCAGCTACACACTAATATTTAAATTACATTTGGCTTGTCAAAAGGAAGTGTTGGGAAGTGGTTTAGTCTTCCAGAATTTCATTCTTCTTCCTGGATAAAACAGCTTTTAGATCCAGCAGCTGATAGGAAACAAAATTAATGATTATTTGTATAATCTAAGAACACTTTCTTCTCCTTTCATTTGTGAACACTTGCGCTCTCTCTCCTTTCTCTCTCTCTCTCTCTTCCCCCCTCTCTGAGTTCAGCTGAACAGCAGCCAAACTACATCACTCAGTTATCTCATTAGTCTTTTATAAAGGGCAAGGCAAACAAGTGAGCAACCCTGAAGTATGAAGGCTTTCATTTCAAGGGAAAAAAAAGGTTTCTCTGTACTCTGAGATATAGTTGAAAAGACTGAACTTAAAATCAGTCTGAGGAAGGAAGGGAAAAGAACACTAAATGTTCTTGAATATAACAGAAACAGAAGAAGAAAATGATTTAGTTTGCCTCTCTCTGGTTGTATTAGTAGTGTAGTAGAAAATGATAGCTAGTTTTTAAAATGAATACATGAATGCATTTAGAGAACAGTTTTCAGTGAAAAAAAACTCTCTGACTTCTTCTGAAAGACAAACCAGAGATGCTTTCTCTCTAGCTCCCTACATCAAAGCCTATGACTTCTGAATTTAGTTCTATTGTTGTTTGAGTTCAGATTGTCAAACATAGCTAAATTCTGAAAGATATAGCTAGACAGATTTCAAAAAAACTCAGTACATAATTATCATCTCCATCATTCAGTATTTGAATAGAGCTGCAAATCAGAATTTTTGTTTAAGGAATCCCTATTAAGTACATAGTAGCAAAACAGTGGTGGAAGATGTTATTTTTTCAGAATATCTTTTCTCAATATTTCCTTTTATAACTCAATAAAATGGAAATGCCACAAAAATAACTTTAATACAACCCAACCTCACCGTCATGAAAATAGTAATAGTAACACAATGGTCTTTTCAGAATCCTGTTGGTAAAATTACACTGCTGTATCTCGCTCTATTTTCACATAGTTTTGGCTATGGTGGAGATTTTGTTGCAAAGGCATTCTGTTTACCTCTTAGTTTTGTATACAGTCTCAGCCTACTTGCTGAAAGACTACCAAATGTAAGAGTAAAGTAGGTGGGTGTTCTACACATGAAATAATTAAAAGGTGAAGGAGGAGAGAAGGATGTGAACGAAAAAGGAGTGTTGTGACAGTCACCATCATGTTCTGCTAGTGGTAGTTTTTTATGATTGGCTGTTGCACTATTGGGAATAAATTCACTAACATGTTTTGAAAATCCATATTTTATAATGAAAAGCAAAACCCAACAACAGCTGACTATCCTTACATGCTCTGTAAGTATGTGTGTCTGTTTCAAATGGAGATGGGCAAGTGATGAATTACAGCAGTCTCAAATGTCTGAAAACAGAGCTTCATGCTTGTTTTGATCTTTTAGCTCAATAAAGCAGTCACTAATGAAAAACAGGACTTATGGTCATTGCATCATTATAGAAAACTATAACAGGAGTCCTAAATCCTAAAATACTTCAAATGTTGATGTAAACACATAAATGGTAAATCAAATTGGATTAAACTTTCAAAAATTGTATCTGCAATGCTTTTGATTCACTGTTTAGTGCTTTTCTCATAGGTATTCTGTAGTTTGGCAAGAGAGGTGGAAGAGAAATCTCAGCACATACTTGCCATATGAATTTGTGTTTGACGTCACTGGAAGGAGTGTTATATCGCTTTCCAATACAATAGTATGTTTTTGGAATTCACAAAGTTCTACATTTGGAGTTCAAGGCAAAACTGACTTTGTGATCTTTATTCTGGAAAGATACATCAAGGACAGGATTATATAACGTGATGTGTTAGCAATAAAGTGGTTCTTTTGGCATAACAACTGCATCTTTTTGCTGCTTCAAACTGTTACTTGCACTATACAAACAACAGTGAAAAGAATAGCTCAAGGACTCAGCACTGTAAGTGCAAAGAGGTTCTGCTCGACAGCCGGTTCTTTGGGGCAAGGAGGGAAAAAGAACTTGTTGCCACTCAGCTATTGCTGTAGCTGTGTGCTTGTTCCCAGGGTGCTGGTAGCTCCACTGAGTGTTTTTCAGGCACACTTCTGCACATGTTGTCATCTTTGCTCTTTGCTGCCTCCTGCTGCCTCCCTAACCAGAGTTGTGTGACAAGGTCTGGCTCTGGCTCAAGACTTGCCAGCAACAGAGGCAAAACTAAATGTTCATACTGAAAGAAAAAAAAAAGCAAGAATAAGACTTCTCCTGAAATAGCTACAGGGGAAGAGGGACATGGAAAGCATGGAAAAAGAGGCCGAAAATGAGACCTGGAGGACCACGCTTGAAGGTCCTGCAGCTGCTAGCGAAGTGGAAGGACTGGGACAGCCATGGCTGTTCCTAAAGTTGAGTATTCTAAAAATAATCTGTCATCTTTGACTGCCCTGAGCAGTAGAGATGCAGGCAGCCAGCTCACCAGGGCTCAAGATGTGTTACTCCCATCAAACTGGTTATCTGTCACCAGCTCCCTTATGCCCTCCTCAGAGAGATGGGCAGTCCTGCCTGCCTGCCCCTTCCCTGCTGTAGAAAAGCCAATGTTGCCAGTATCTAGTGACATAAAGGAACAGAAGGAAATTCTAAGCTGCTTATCAGAGTCTAAAGGATGACCTGGTGGTCAGAGTAACTCAGATTTGTCTGTTTGTTAATGTCCAGCTCTGTTTAATATCAAAAACAGCTGTAATGTTTGCAAAATTCAGAGTCTTAGCTGATCAGCTATCTTTCTTTGCTATGCAGGAAAAGACCAGCAAGGGCATTTTGAAATGGAAGCACGATTCTGTAATATATAAACAAAAGCTACTCAGAAATCTTGAACAATAATCTTTTTCTTTCTTTCTTTCTTTCTTTCTTTCTTTCTTTCTTTCTTTCTTTCTTTCTTTCTTTCTTTCTTTCTTTCTTTCTTTCTTTCTTTCTTTCTTT
>NW_010586072.1:110945-158176 GCF_000705375.1 Tinamus guttatus | reverse complement strand
TGCTGTGCAAAAACACAACATATTATTTCAAAATTAAATTTAGAGATGAACTTCCACTGATGTGAAATAAATGAACACGTAAGCCTATCAAATACTTTGATATTTGAGTAGGCTTCTCAGCTGTCAAGTGGTACAGCACATACTGCCCTGATTTATTCATTTCTACTACAAGGCTCTAATAAAAGGCTCTGGTAGAAAGGAGAAGACCTGTGGAATCTCTTAACCAAAATTGTAGTCTATAAGAGAGCTGTCCTAGTGGCAGAGTTGAGCTTTAACTTTTTGCTAATGAGAAGAAAACAGTCTGAAGAATTGGTGCCATTTATCATTTTGAGCTGGGAGAAGTTGACTTGTATTATGGGATTGCCTCTGGAAGCAACTTTCCTCACTTCATATCTCTACATGCTGTCAGCAGTATGCAGGGACCTAGGACAGGTGATGGCAGAGCAGCTACTGAAGCAGCTCTTCTGGGCTGCACATTTCTCTGCAAGTGCTTTTTTTGTTACTATTATAGAAGAAATGTGGCTTTGTGGGAGCCTGTGGCTCCACTCCATGCTCTGTCCAGCCACAGGATTGAGGAAATGTTGTTTTACCATTGCCATCTTCTGACTCTCCCTGCATTGGGCTCATCTGATGGGAAAGAGAGACTATTTCTTGCTAAGTGTTGGTGAATTGTCCATTACCTTTGGTCCTGATCATTAATGGGACCTGCGGTCACTATTCTGATAGTGTATTCTGATAGATAAATGGAATAAAACCACACACCGTTAATTTTTAATCAGAAACAAAGCCAGATAACTTCAATACATATTATTTAGCAAGGCCCAAAGTGGCTTAAGTTTTAATAATGCAATCAAGACAAAAAAAAATCCATGTGTTTTTAATGTGACATTAATTTAAAATTTGTAATTATGCCATGAAGCTTGAGTGAATAGTAGAGTCTAACATAAGCTGTTATCTACTTCAAGTAATACTTTATTGTTTAAAATAAATAGGTAGTTGTGATTTAAAATCATTTTATATATTTTATACACACACATACACACACACACATAGATTATTAGTGCTTAGACTTGGGTGAAGAGTAGGCATGGTAAATGCAAATGCGAATCGTTCCATGAGCAGCTTTTGGGCCACAGCTCCAGTGTCTTGAGGCAGGAAGGGACAATATTGCCCTGACTTTGTCTCTGCTGGGCTCTGGCAGGGCTCCCGTGGAGAGGTTGGGCTGTCTGTCACTAAAAGCAGTTACCCAGGATAAGAAGTTTAGTTAGAAACTGTCTGCCAGACTTAAAGTCTATGCTCAGAGTAAACTGGAAATTGGATTGACAAGTCACATGGATCTTTGGCAGTCAGAGACTCTGACAACCATTCAGGAGAAATGTGGTCCCTTCTGAGGCATTTATCAGCATCCCTTGTACTCTAAGTGATGAAAGTTTTTGGCAATAGGGTCTAGCTTTCAAATAACTCTTCAAAGATTCAGTTTTAATGGAAAAACATTACATACAGTATAGTTAATAGTATGGATTGAGTATCACTATATATGGACATAAGGAAGCTGTGATTTTCTTTTTTTTCTTTTTGTTTTCTTTCTATCGTTTACTTTCAATTGAAATTTAATTTCAATTAAAAGATCAATGGTAGTTTAGTTACACCCCTATGGTATGAAGTTCCGCTTTCTTCCCCAGTTACAAATGAGGAGGGCTAGGATATGACAAAGTAAGCTCGGTTTGGAGATGGAGTAGATGTGATCTTTACCAAGAACTCTGCCATTGCCATTGAAAATAACTAGTGCATGTGCCTCCAAAAAAAAAGAGAAAAAAAAAAAGAAAAAAAAGGAAGAAAAGAAAAGAAGGCAGCGTTATTCAATATTAATATTTATATAACAGTAGAACTTACTCAAATAATACTTATCCCTTTCTAACTGCTCCATTCAAGTTCACTTGTTGTTGAGGCATACACTTACTTGTTTCGGTGGAAACAACGTGCTCTTATAGTGAATTTTTAACTTGTAGTACAAGGCTGCCTCTGGAACAAATCCTTTAAATAAGGTGCAGATCTTAGCATCCAGCCAGGCAGCTCTGCACAGAGGGGATATTTCCTTGCAGTTCCTTGTACCGTCTTAATCCAGTAACTCTTTTCTCTGCAGAATAGATTCAACATGGATTCACCAAGGGAAAGTTGCGTTTGACAGACCTGATAGCCTTCTACAATGAGGTGACTGGATGGATGGACGATGGGAGAGCCATGGATGTTTTCTACCTCAACTTCAGCAAAGCTTTTGACACAGTCTCCCTTAACATCCTCATAGGAAATCTCCGATGTGCGGACTGGACAAGTGGACAGTGAGCTGGATTGAGGACTGGGTGGATGGCAGAGCCCAGAGGGTGGTGATAAATGGGGCTGAGTCTAATTGGAGGCCTGTGGCCAGTGGTGTCCCTCAGGAGCCAGTACTGGGACTGGTGCTGTTCAACTTGTTCATCAATGACTTGGATGAGGGGACAGAGTGCACCCTGACAAGGACAAGTGCAGGGTCCTGGGGAGAAACAGCCCCAGACACCAGTTCAGATTAGGGATTGGACTGCTGGAAAGCAGTTCCGCCAAGAGGCATTTGGGCGTCCTGGTTGACGACAAGTTAACCATGAGGCAGCAGTGTGCCCTCGTGGCCAAGAAGGCCAATGGCATCCTGGCCTGCATCAGGAGGAGCATTACCAGCAGGTCGAGGGAGGGGATCCTCCCCCTCTGCTCAGCTCTAGTGAGGCTGCACCTGGAGTATTGGGTGCAGTTCTGGGCTCCCTGGTTCAAGAGGGACATGTTGCTCTAGAGAGGGTCCAGCGTAGAGCCACAAAAATGGTTAAGGGACTGGAGCATTTGTCATATGAGGAAAGACTAAGTGAGCTGGATAGAGAAGAGAAGATTGAGAGGGGATCTTATCAACATGTACAAGTACCTTAGGGGTGAATGTAGGGAGGATGGGGCCAAACTCTGCTCTGTGGTGGCCAGTGACAGGACAAGGGGGAATGGGTGCAAGTTGAAACACAGAAAGTTCCACCTCCATATGAGGAAGAACAACTTTCCTGGGAGGGTGACAGAGCTCTGGAATAGGCTGCCCAGAGCAGCTGTGGAGTCTCCTTCTCTGGAGATCTTCAAAACCCACCTGGATGCCACCCTGTGCCATGTGCTCTAGATGTTCAACTGTTTTTTGAAAAAGGATGTTATGCCTACATAATGACCAGGTAAGCTTATATTGTTAATCCGTGTTTAAAGTCTCAGTCTAATTTAGTAAATATTGCTGCTAATTATATCACCTAAAATTGGTCTAGTTAATCACTGGAACAATTCACATAGCCACCTAATGGACAGTTAGGTTTCTCTCTACTGAAGTGCTCTCCACAGATTTCAATGAATATAGTGGTCAGTTGTATTTATTAATAAGAAGTGTAGATACAATGGGAAATATTTTCACTGACTTTCTCAAATTGCTCTGTAGGAAACCTATTCACTTTTCTTAGGTTAACACATCACTAGTAGTTCTAGTTCAGTCAATGGCCTGTGCTTTCATGTTTGCTTCAGGGTTTGGCTCTAATTGTCTAAAAATGCTTACTTCTTTGACTTATTTTACCCTTGCATTTGTGTCCGTTGTCATCTTTAATTTTATTAATCTTTTCACAGCCAAAGCTTAGAAACTAAATTTTCCATGACTATCATTCAAGTTTCTGAAGAACAGCTTTGAGTGTTCACTGGTGATACTAGCTTTCATTCTGGGTAACTCAGTCACTTGTCACGATAAAATTTTACACATAACTTATTATTCTCATACAAACACTAATATATGAAAAAAATACCAGTGTCATTGATACAGTCTCAGCTCAGTGTAACTGGAAAATAACAACACGTCATAGATTTTAGGTTCCCAGAATTACACTGAGAAACTACACAGAAGCTACCAGAAAAGCTCAAATGAATGATGTCCCATTGAAAAGTTCCTTGCTTAGACAGTACTTACAGAACAACTCATCAGGCTGGAACATAGTGAAACAAGAAGACAAGATGATAGTCAGTATTGTTCAGCTGTGGGACAGCGCACAGAAAAAAATAAATTCATGTTATCTGGTGCTTTTTATTTTTGATTCCTGCTTTTCTGCAGTAGCTCTTTGGTAGTCATCATATACTTTTCTTTAGGATGAATGAGGCAATGTCTGTATATTTTCAGATTTAAAAGCAATCTACATCATGTTATTAAAATATCATTTTTAGCAGAGATGAAAAAAAGTAAAAGAAAAAGTAAAAGTAAAGGAAAAAGGAAGCAGAAAAGGAAAGAAAAAGAAAAACAAAGAGAAAAAGGGAGGGGAAGGGAAAGGAAGCAGAAGATTTCACAGAGCTGCAGTTGAAATCCCTGTCTATACTGGAGGTTCATGGTGAGATGCTCTTTTATGGTGAGATGCTCTTTTACGTAGCTTATTTGTTCATAACAAAATCCAGATCTGGATATTTAAATCAAAAGTGTAATAATAATAAAAATAGAAATCTAGTTGAGCAAATCCTTGCAAAAACTTGCAAAATGTAGTGATGGAGAGCAGTGACTCATTGGACACTGGTCCTGGAGGGTGGTTATCAACTTGGATTCAGACAGCAAACATATTTCAGGGGGCCTGTGTGCTGCTAATGACCTCTGTGCAGCAGTTCCGAATCCCCTTCTCTCTTCTGTTCCTTTGTGATTGTACAAATAGTTTTTAAGAAATTTTGGAGACAGCACATGAGTTTGGCATTGGGTAAAGAAGCCCTTTTACTTAGTGAAGAGGCTTTTGCTGTACTAGCTAAAAGGCAGCTGCTTGGCTGGGAATATTTCATTTAAACTTAAATTTGTCATTTATGGAAAATTGATGTGGTTCTTCAAGGAGAAAGAAAAATATTTCTATAGTGGAAGGCAAATAATTTTGCCTGTTCAAGAGTGGTGTGTAACCTAGGTAAAATTAGTTGTTTCCATCAGGACCAAAGTGCATTCAAAAGCTCTTACCTTCTGCTTTGTCTCCCATGTATGTGATAATATATCTCTCACATTAGAATGACACCACCCAATTTTGAAAATCTGGGTTTTCTAATATGCCTTCTCTGTCTGCATTCGTTGTTGAAAGACAGGACTATGCTGCAGGGGAGTGAGCATAGGGACTTTTGCCAGCATGAGCCAAGTTATGTACATAGTGCAGCAGCATTATGCTATGCACAGCCACTGATTTACCCTTGAGGTCAGAATAGTGAAATTCAAGCTGTCGTGTGGTTACATTGGTCTTCTCTTGGATGTGCTCTTGGTAGACTGCTGCCCCGATGCAACCATAACGCTACAGTTGTCAGCTAATGTAGTTGCTATCAGCTTGTGCTTCTTTACCTTTTGTTCTAGTGCACTAATGTTTCGACATTTTTTTCATTAAAAGTGACTTTTGATTAAAAAAAAAAAAAAGACAGATTGCAAAACAGTCTCTGTCAGCATTATACTCTAATCACTGTAGTTTTTGTGTTTTTTATAAACATGTTCCCTAGCCACTTTATAATCTGGAAGTACAAAACATTAAACATGCATGAAGCAGTGTTAACCTTGTAAGCTCATCTGGGAAAGAACTTCATCCAGCTCTGTTTATTCTAAAAATAACATTCTTAAAAGGGATTAAAGTTCCTTGAGTGCCATCCTTCTCTGCCAAAGCCAGCGTGTAAAAGCAAAGAGATGCCAAGAAACTGGACACTTCTTACTGATACCTTCTCACAGCATATTGTGAGACAGCGACAGATTACATCTTTGCAAGTATTTTCTTCCTTCCTCAGATAAAGAAATACAGCACTCTGAACATGTTAATTACTTTTGTTGGTTACTACAAGCCCTAATTTACAACCTCAGAAACACCAGTGACTGCTTAGTCCTGACAGATGGTCAAAGGCTGTATGCAGTATGCTGTTTATCTGAAGATGGAGTATAAAGTCATAAATATGTCTGTATGTCTGTGGCGTATCTTAACTACACGCCTTCTGCTCACCACATATATCAGTAGATTGGAGTCACAAGACAAAATATGGAATTTGCCATGGTTGCTATGATTAAAATTAAAAATTGTGTCCCATTCTCAATTATTGCATCTATTTTCTTTGTGAGTTGCTGTGAACAGGGTGAATTTTTTGAATATAGGGATATTTAAATGCAAAAATAAGGCCACAGACAAGTCCTTGCTCTTCAAGACAAGCTGTTAGAAATCTGCGCAGCCAGTAGAGCAGTAAAATTTTGCTTGTTGATGTCTTGTAGAGGTCTGCATGCCTGATCTATTATAAAGTGGCATACTGAGGAAATCCACAACTGCACTTAAAATTTTGTTAATAAAATACTGTAAGCTATCATGTTAGGGAATAAACAGAGCACTGAATGGGATTGCCAGAAAAAAAAAAATCTGCTTTTTATTAACCACTGTCAGGATGTTTGCCAGAAACAGAAGTCATAATCATGTGAAAGAGCTTCAGTTCCCATTTTATAAATTGATAGTGATATTCTTTCTATACTTTTATTCCTGCGGCTTTGTTTATTATGCTGTATGCCATACAATGAATCTTTCTGAACGAGAAGTAGGAGCAAACTCCACTATTTACTGAAAGAAGAATTGGAATATTCAATCCTGTCTGCATCCCTTGCCTTGCAAATGATTGATATCACTGTGGTTTCATGCTGTGAAATAATCACTTCAGGAGGAAAATGGGTTCTGCTAAAGAAACACAATCTGAACTGATCAGGGTTTAAATAATATTATGTTAGTTGTCAGTGTGAATGGGAAAAGGTTACCTTATGCCAAGATTTCCTGTAAATTGTTAGGGGACTGGATGGATTTGGATTTATATTTGGCAAACTAAACAATGGTTGAGAAATTAAGAGCGGGAAGCCAGTCTTTCATTATGCACAGGTGAAGGTGGCACAGAATGCTGATCAAGATATTCTCTTCCTCAGAAAAGTTTTTGCAACAGTAAGAACAGTAACAACATCTTGCTCTCCTGAGGAAAGTAATTTATTGTGTTCTCATTTTAATTTAAAAATAAATTATGAATATGAGATAGGCTTTTAAATTGAACAACAACATAACTGCTAAAAGATTGCTCTATGGAAGGAGAGTTAGCAGCTAATGGTAGAGTCTGAGCAGTGACATGGAATTTTAGAGATGTTCTCATTCTGAGGAGCAAAGCTGTAGTGACAAAACTAAAAACCCTATCCAGTAATGTATAAACTTAGTGCTTAAATTTGAAATGAAGCCCACTGAGCGATATGGAAACATTGTTACAGAATACAACTGCATGTTGCAGTCATTAGCTGATTTTTCTAAAAATCCAGGTGAGTTCCATTACATTCAAACAGAACATTCTCAAATTGTATTCAAATATTTTTTAAAATATAAACTCTCATATGAGGGCATAAGAAAAGTACTAATAAGATTGAGTGCTTTTTATTAACTGGTAACAGAGTGTTTGAAAGATAATGGCCTTGATACATCTGGCAGATTGTACCAAAACTTTTAACATCTTAAGAAATTCCAGTGCTTTTCACTGCAATTCGTGCTTTCATATGAAAAAAAAAAATACAAAAAGTAAACTAGACCTATACTCAAAATAGATGCAAAGACTTGCACTTTTCAGATTTATTGTGCTGATGGTTATCTCTTCTTGGGACTTCTAGAGTAAACAAGCAGCAGTGGTATCTGTCAAAACATAATACTAGTGGGTGTCTGAGATTTGGTCATGTCTGATATATGGCTTCCGTGTGTTTTCCTCAGGTGTGAGTTCAGTGGAAATGTTATGCAGAATTCAGCAGAACACTCTTTGTACTACTGGCCCTGAACAGACTGTTATGGTACAGGATACATTCACATCTGAGCTACTCGTGCTGAGATCCCATTATTGTCCGTAGAGGGAAGCAGGGACTTTCATAGGAATAATCTGATCTATTTCAAACGTTTACTCAAGTGAGATGATTCATGTTCCTTTCCACAGAAACTGTCCATAGACACTTTACAGACTAGCTTAGTTGCAGGTTATCATGAAACTCGGAAATTGTTACTTCTGCATTTGAAGCCCAAGGATCGGACTCCTAATGTGGGGCTTCTCAGCTGTTTTTGTTTCACTTCAAAGTTTGGCTCAGCAACGTTTTCTACCCTCCAGCAGAGAGAGAGAGAAAGAGAAAAAGAAAAGGAGAGAGAGCGGAAGGAAGGAAGGAAGGAGGGAAGGAAGAGAAAAAGAATGAAAGAAAGGGAAAGAAAAAGAAAGAAAAGGAAAGAGAAAAGAAAAAGAAAAAAAGAAAAAAGAAAGACAGAAAGAGAGAAAGGAAAAGGAAAAGAAAAAAATAAAAAGAAGAAAAAGAAAAAGAAAAAGAAGGAGAGAAGGGGAGGGAGGGAAGGAGGAGCAAGAAAGAAGAGTTTTCAGGGGGGCAGGAGAGCCACTGGAGAGCCATAACCATATATAGTAACTGTGGACTGCTCCCAAAGAAGACTCATCTTGGTATTTTGGGTTAGATGGTACATTTCTTATAGATGTTGCCAGTATGAAGATTTTGGTATGTACCTTGAACAAGGTCAGAGAAGTTGGCCACTCCTCTTCTAATGTGTTGAAGTCAATGGAAGTTTTGCTTGGAAGCTAAACATAGAATTTGAGCCAATCTAGGACTGTGAATGAAAATGTCTCTACTCAATGAAAATGCCAGTTTACTTCTAATACACAGTTCTTATGTGCATACTATCATTTTCTAAACACTCAAGCAAGAGTTTCTCATGCATGATGTGAATGTTTCATAATTTCCTTGTAGGCCTCCCATTTTAGGAATTGTTTTCTATGATGCATCTTGAATGAAAATATCTTCTGCTGGGGAACTCCATCCCTAAGGACAATGGGGCAGGAGGCACTTCTAGAAAGTCTGTGGGGCATATTAATGGCATTTCCAAAGTAACAGTTCTTTACTTTTGAGGAGATTGTGTGTGTTCCAGTTTCACAGTGAAGCATCAATTTTCTTCAGAGAAGTCATGTTTTTTTTCTTAGTAAATTTTCAGTGGAGTTAATTGTTTTCAGGAAAGTCAGTCAAGACTTTGGAAAAGACTTTCTGGTGGAAGAGACTTTCTATTTAAAAAAAAATCAGGAGAGAAGAATATTTTGTTTTAATAATTTTCTGTGTTTTACATTCATCCATATAGCATTTAGACAAAATTTTATATATTTCCATGCTTTCAGTTTTCATGAAATCACTTATTTGGTCTAGCATAACTTTAAAATTTTCGAACTTCCATGAATGGAGAGGTCGTTACAAACTTTTCCACTGGTTTGGAAAACATTAATCCTAAAAAAGAAAAAAAAAGTTATAAAGAGTTTTTGGATTATTTGTTTCCTTTATTTGCAAATCCAAAACTTTTCATTTTACTCTGCTTTATTCTTTTCACCTTTGTAAAAATGATATGGATAATTTACCACCCCAGCCATCTATTCAGCAGAATAGAAATCTGTTATGCTCTGTTTCATTACTTCATACCGATATCTCTCTTCTCCAAGTAAAGCCCCACCTTCCACACAGTTCCTTTTCCAGATCTTCTCCAGTCTGGAATATCAAGTCTGCTCTTGTTTAATTATGACCTACATTGTTTTTTTCAGAAGAAATTTGATCTTTTCTCACTCATAATGACAGTATATATAAAGGTAGACTAGTAGATTTTTTTTTTTAGGTGGTATTCCTTCTCCCTCAAAGAGGGTGATTTCATCATGCCTAACTTCAGAGATAAAGCACTTTCTAGCCAAGGGGCGTAGGCAACCATGAAGATTCCAACTTCCTTTTCAGGAAGTGTGGAGTTTTTGCCCATTTCTTATTACAGAATATCCTGTGTTAGAGCCTGATCAAAAGGAGCTTATTAAATTGAATGGGATTTTTTCCATAGACTTTTCTAGGTTTTGGATGAATATCCTAATATCCACAGAAAGCCATCTAATAAATTACAGAATACTTGATAGTCGATGACAAGAGTTTCAAATGCTGGCGAGCCATATTGCTGCCAGCACTGCCTTGAAGAGATAGAAGCTATATAAATCTAGGAATAATGAAATCATCCATTTTTTTCCAGAGGCAAATGCAATCCAGAATTGAAGCTGTGAAACCACAGCTGATGCTAGACAAAGGGAATAGTAAAACATTTATGTTTCCAACTATAGGAATATTTATTGAATTGTGTGTTTGTATTCCTGCCTATGGGCTAGCTTTTTCAAACCTGTTCTTTTTTTAATCAATGTACTACACAGGTATATATAAAAAAATGAAGTAAATATATCAGTGATCATTCATGATGCCAGACTCCAAGGCTTTATTGAATCCATGTGTTCTTTGAAATTGAGTGGTCTCAAAGGCAGGATATAAGTATTTCGAATACCATTTACTAATACTATTTTATCTATACTTCATCAAACTTTGTCATTCTATGTCATTTTTGTGATATGTGTTTTTGTAGGGCTTGTTGATTTTGCCAGGCTGCTGCTATTAACTTCTGAAAATTTTCATTAATAAGGCAATTGTTTCTTTGAAAGTTTGGATAATTGTAGTGATGTATAGTGCTATAGTTGAACAACCCGTGAAGAGCAGCCTTCCAGCATCTCAGAATTGTGTAGATTGTTTATAGTGCTAAATATTTTTTGTGGTATCACAATTTCCACTTTTATTCAATAGATTTTCAGATTATAATGCTGATGTAGGAAAACTTGATAATTTTAGGAATTAAATATTAAAGCTGTGCTTTTATGTTGGATTTGAAGGACCAGTCTGTGCTTTCGTATCCAGTTACCTCACCCTTGATACCCTTGTTCATTATACCCCAAATCTTTTTGCAAAATCAGGAATTGTCCCTCAAAAAGTCAAAATGTTTTTGGGAGAGTCAAAAGGTAATTGGTATGCATCAGTTTTAACTTATAAGAATGCCCAGCCATAGGTGGCATATTATGCATATGCAGTGGAATTTGTGTATTTTTTTTTTTTCAAAATGACCTGATCTTTTAAGAACCTCTGCTGTGCTGTAAGTCATGGAAGGTGAGTTCTAACACATGGTTCTGGCATTATACATAGATGTGTATTTCATCATTCGGTAGGCAGAAGAAGAATAAAAAGTGTACAGGTTCCATGTGAGCATGGAAAGGTTGCAGAACCTTTTAATGTAGAATGAGAGACATGGGAGAAATTACAAGCTTGTCTCACATACACCGAGATATCACATATGCCGTTAAGATGCCCTCTGCCTAGATCATTGTAACTCAGGTGAATAAAAAAGCAGTGCAGTTTGTAGCATTTTTCCATCTTCCTTCTTTGAAAATGAAGGAATTTATCTTTTAAAAGTGTATTCCCACACTAAACATGCCTTTGACCTTCTAAGGAAACAGGAAATGTTGTGGTACCCACCAGGTACTATGTTCCTCAATTTCACATTGAACCTCATGTTTAGGAATGGTGAATTCTATGACCAGGCTATGCTTTCAACTTAAACGTGGCTATTTTTCTTGTATATTCTCATTTGTAATAGTAATTTGATTCTGCTACAGAATAAACAGTAAAAGTGATCTAATGTGCTGTAGTTTTCAAAACCCATTTTAAATTCCCTTTAGAGAAATAGAGGTTTATGTGGAAGAAGACTAACCCCATATCCTGAATACAAAAATCATGCTCCTTTAGTTAAACCAAACCCCTCCCCTTTGATTTCAGATTTCACACAGCTATGGTGCCCTGTGCCTCTGAATCCAGTGCTAAGGTCACAGTCTCTAATTACTCTGGTATCTGTGTCAGCAATTGTGCCTATTCTTATAGATGGATATTGTATTTTAAACAGTCTGAAATAGTTTTATTTAACTCTAGAAGGTCAATATGCAAGTCGTGAGAATTTTTTTAAAAAAATTTTTGGTTATGTTTTTGTTGTTTTGTTTCTTTAACATTTTATTTTTAAAATCCGAGGAAAGTGGCACTGTAATGTCATCTGGAGGGTGGTTTGAGCAGAATCAGCAGTGGAGGAGTTGATGCAATCCTAGTAACCATATTTCTGAGATGAGGTTTATTAGATTAATGAGATATTTTAGCTGTGTAACCTTAATATTATATCATCTATTTTACACTTCTTTTTTGGTAAGGGCATTTATTTTCTAGTATAAACTAAATTGTATAACAAATCTCTGTGAAACAAACTGCTTTTTCATATGACTGGAAAACTCTGGTTATATATATTGCATCCTCCTTACTTGCCTAACTTGTCTGTATGACTTGCAAAATTTTTTTTTTAATGTAAAATACAGCATAAATGCTCTAAGGCCCTTCAAAAAGAGGTTTAGTCCATGTTTAACTGCAAATGCTTTTGTGTATTTAAATCACGCTCTGTAATATATATGATTGTAAGTTATATTATGTACTATGATTATTATAGATTGCTAAGTGAGACCCATCTTTAAGAAAATTAAAAATAAATGAAGGGGTTATTTTCTTAGTTGGTGGCAGACATTCAAAATATGCTTGTAAATGAGTGTATTTTTAAAGCAAAATACAAAGGATCCCTTTAAGTATATGTTTTCTTACCTTGAGGCTTAGACTGAAGTTTTTGTGCATGGCTTGTTGATACAAAGGTTAGATCTGGCTTCAAAAATGGCAAAATATCTTTACGTAAAGTCCAAATACGTCAGTGTTCATACACTGCCCCTTTCTAAGACCTTGCAGAACCCAAATCAAAATGTTTACTTAAACCTGCTCCCTCACTTTAGAAAGCCAAAAAAAGAAATACAACAAAATTCAAACTGCAACACCTCAGTTGGATCTTTTTCCATGATGGTCAGGAAAAAAAATGTTTCAAACATTTTTACAAGAAACCAAAAAACTGTTAGCTTATCTTGGTAACATGGTATATTTCCATGAAAAACTGCAATCTCTGTAAATTCTGCTTTATATATGTCCTCTCTGTGTGTCTATGTATATGTAAAATGTCACACAGAGTGTGTGAAAGGATATTGCAAATATATAGGAGGTGTTTGTGAGCGAGTGAATTATGACTACATGGTCACCATGTCCTAGTTAAGATTTTTTCCTTTTTCTCTATAAGAAAATACTGTCTGATGATATGTTTGATTAAATTTTGAAGAATATAATATTTGAGGTTTTTAAAGAAATTAAAAGATCAGTTAATTAATCTTTCCCAATGTTTATAATTTTAAACCTACACTTTGTGGGTAAAGAAATGTAGAGAAATATAATGGTAGAGCATTGATTAAGTCATTAATAAAGGAAAAGTATGCTGTGGACAAGGGAAGAATCATAGAATCATAGAATCGTTAAGGTTGGAACGGACCTCTAGAGATCATCTAGCCCAACCACCCTGCACACACAGGGTCACCTAGAGCACGTGGGACAGGACATGTCCAAGGAAAAATTACTCTGGGTGATGTCTTATAACTTCCGTACCCTTTGCCAATGAAGGATCTCTCATGTTGTAACATTCTTTTCTCAAAGGCCTCTTTTCAGGAAAAGAGCGCTAATTATATGATACTCCTAGAAAAACATGGGGAATTAGATTACAAAAGTATGTATCAGCTATGGATCAGCTATTCTACTGGTACCAAGGTACCAGTATTCTTAGGTACCAAGACCTAAGAATAACCACTATCCTATATTCATCCACCCAAGAAATGCATCTCATTAACAGTAGCCTTCATATCCCATCTCAGAACAGTGCTAGGAAGAATAAACTTTCTCCAGCAGTCTGCTTCAAGCTAGGACTGGGCATGTAGTATGACAACAAAAGGGATGAAATATAGGACATCAGCTATTTGAAATGCAGTCACTTAAGGGCAAACTGTTTTTCAGGAAAGAAAAAAAAAAAAAAAAGGATAAAAATAGTTTGGATCTCAAAATGCTGAACATAGGTATATTCTGTTTCTGTTTGGATCTGTCTTTATCTTTTATGTGCAAAGAGTGCAAAATGCCTTTTCTTTAGTCATGTGCTAAGTCCTCACAAGGAAGATTTATGTAAATGACCTATGTCCTCCTTTTCCCTTTCCTGGATGTCTCTTTTCTGCTGTTCTAAGCCAGAGTGTAACCTTTCCAGGAGAGAGGCTGTTTTCCTGCTGGGTGGGTAGCGAGCCTAATCAACAAATCACCCTGAAACTGGGCTTCTTGTCAATCAGAGACATGTAATAATAGAGCATTAATCCAAGACCTCAGAATCTTTAACTTGCAAATATATATCTCCTAGATGAAACTTCATGGAAGCAGCTAATCTTATGTGGACTTATTTTATCTATGTCTGTAAAATCAGAGTTTATGGGCATGTATCTCTTGGTAGGATGTAGCTGTTGGGGTTGAACATCCTCCTGCCAGAAGTCACTGTCCCTTCCAAACAGCCAACTAAGCCGATGAAGATAATTTGTTTATAAAAAAATTGAAATACTGGTCTTTCCAATCATCTCAGCTATTTTTGACTGAAAGCTGCTATTAGAGTGAGCTGTGGAAAGCTGGGAATGCTCAAATCAGCTATTACAGTGAACTGTGGGAAGTCTGGGGATGCTCACATCTTTTGGTGGGACACCAAAGGCCAAAAGAAACCATGTGGCCATATCTTGAGATGTGTCCAAGTGAAAAGCTTTATGATGCCTTGTCGCTAGATTCTCTGCTGATACAAATGGGTAGGTCTCTATGAAAGTCAGTACACTTCTAACCATTAAAACATTGTGAAATATAGCCGTATTTTTCCAAAAACTGTTTACTAATTTCCCAGAGGATCTCCTCACAGTGATCAGGAGATTCCTGGATTTTTACTTGTATGTCTTTGATCCCGTGTGCCTGAAAGTTTTGTGAGGTTTATTTTACTAAAAGGAATGCCTATAGTGAAAGAATAGTGAAAGAAAGTTTAGTGAAAGAATTTGGCTTCTGACTCCTTGCTTTCATTCTACCAGTGCTCAAGCAGCTCAATCATGAAGCGGTTAAATGTTATTTATAACTCTTTGACATTTTTTAAAGATGAACACATCTACTGCAACAACAAACAGTCTTGTGCTAGAGGGTAATTTATAGCAATTTTAAGGTTAGAAGAAAACTGTGATCTCATAGTACAGCCTAAAAACCTGTCCACTCATTACTACATTGGAATGGAATCTGGTTCAAGAGGTTGACATAATCTGAGGAAGCTGACATCCAGGTACAACTGAGCAGGGAAGCAGCAGTTATGTGTCTTAAGAAATTGCATCACTTTTTCTTTCTCCTGCTTTTTTAAAAAATTGGGCACACATATAAGATCAAAAATATCCTGGATATCTTTCAGTGCACTCAATACATTATTTAAATTCATTTAAAAATTTATTCCACCAATGTTGAAATATGTCAATTTACATAAAATAGAAATTCAAGATTATTTTCAATGAGATATTTTTAAATATGTTAAATTGCAGAGTGTAGGGTCAGATATTTCATTATATGACAGTTCATGAACTGTCAGTTAAGTATACCTTTACAGCACTTTGAGTTCACAGTGAAATCTAGTCTTAGTCTGAAGTCATTAAAAGACAGAGAAACCATAACCTCTCTTTTTAATTTATCTAACTGCTAAGACATGTCCTTGCTTCAGTTTCAATGTCTGGCTTCAGCACACAGCTATTGGTTGTAATTAAGCCTTTCCTCACTGGATTAAAGAGGCTTTTAGTACGTTTAGTAATTTCTTCAAACACTCATACACTGCAAGTCATCTTCCTGTTTATAAAATAGTAAGCTTTTAACTTGCTCATTATAAGGCATCTTCTCCAACCCTCAATTTCCTTTTGTGGGTTCTGGGGTTTTTTTGTTTTGGACTCTTTTTTTTCTTTTTTTTTTTCTCAAACTTGTACTGTTCAACATAATTTTTAAATGTGGGCACAAGCCAACAGAATTCGTCTAACCATTGCCATATACTGAGGTAAAATCATACTCACTTCTGTATTTCTACGCTTCATGTTGCCAAAGATTGTCTTCACTTACTGTGCCTCTTTCCTCTTAGTGGCAGGAAACCACAGCTCTTCCAAGACATGGGCAAGGGAGGAATTTATCACTCCTGTCTTGCCTTATCCTTAAAACACATTTCTTTGAAGCCACAGCCTAGCCAATGGCCAAGGATCCATTGGCAGAACCTCCTTCTTTTTTTTACATGAGATCCATTTACTGCTAATGGCCTTTTGATTGCTTTTTCAGCATATTTCCAAGCTGCTTCCCATACACCAGATTTCTCTGACCAAATGAAGAGCCTAATTCATGTTGCCTTTTACAAGGTCAGTGTCCACAAAGTGAAATGGAATTAATAAGCATATGCACATTCCTGAAACTGTCACAACCCTCAGTTTTGATTTGTCCATTTTCCCCCTTACTTATTTTCTTTATGAAGAGACACCGAAGTCTCCTTGATGCCATCTTTGTCACATTTCTTTTCTGTAGAGTGTGGTGGGTGGATCACAAAACAAGAGTCACATTTGCAGACAAATAGTTTGATTCCAGACTAATGAAATTTATGGGCAGAATTCTGAATAAAGATGTACATAAATATCTCTTGTTTGAAAAGAAAAAAGATCCCAATTCATAGGCACCATTAGCTGATTTAGGCACAGATCCATCAGAATACCTAAGCACATGTGTAACATTAAAAAGAAACTAATTCCATTGGTTCCAGTAGGTTGCACATACCTTAAGCTAAGCGTATATTTATATGCTTGCTTCAGAAACCATATATACTTTACATTGTAAGCTGGACTGCACTACTGTTGTTAAATAATAGTTATCAAACAATAACTATTACAGTATTTTTGCAACTCTTTTCAGCTTATGCTGTTTGTATGAGTCTAATACATAATCATAGAGCAATACTTTCTGTATTTAATGATATCTGAATTAAAACGACACTCTTGGTTTTAATAAAGTTTGTAGGTTTTTTTTTAATTTCAAGCAGTGTATTGCAATCTGGCATTTTATAAAGATAAAAATAATGAAGATTTTCATTTTGAAGTGAATGAACTCTGTTTGCATGATCAGGGTTAGAAACAGTATCCAGTTTAACTTAAGGTCAGTATCCTATTTTCTGTGCAGAGCTCCTAGCCTAATGAGACTTTGTTCTAGGTAGGGGCCCCAAAGTATAATTTGCATGCAAATATTATTAAGAAAAAGTTCTCAGATAATTTAAATCACTGCCATATAAATCAAAACTATATTTAGGTAGATATCTAGAAGTCTTATTATACTATTTTTCATACTGATTATTATTGCTTATCTGGTGATAAACTACTAACACAATATGAAAAATCAGAATAACCACACACCAGGTAAGTATGATTATGTGATACCTTTTGTGACTCATATTGTATGTCATTGAAGGAAGATCACATGTGAAAATGTATCTACAATTTTTATGTCGTACTTGCAATGACATGATTTATCAGAGGAGATATGGCCTCATACTGTACGTTACAGAGCATAAGCTGTTTCTGTGGAAATCAGTAGAAATAATGTTGCTCAGTACTTCCCAGGAATGACATGTATCGATATGTTTAGTATTTCTATTTTCAGATGGGATTTCTGATTCCCTTTGAACTTTCATACAGATTCCTAATTCTCTAAGGCTTCCTTGAACTTTCCACTCTTAAACTTTACTTTACCTACGGATAAATAAACTATACAATTACATAGCTCATCATGAATGGAATAAAAGCTATATCTTGATGTTGCATCTCCTATGTTACGGAAATAAACATTAACATTTTGACATCCTGGTTAACTTTTAAATTAAGAGTTGACCTTTAAATCCTGTTGTTGACAATAGTGCCATTGGTAAAGTCTGTTTAAAAGTTGTTCTGATTTGTCATGAAGAAATACTTAGAAATATTTGTTTGGAGTGTTTTTAGAAAGAATCAAGTGTTCTGTTTTGAAATATGTCATTTGTAAAAGACCCTATACAGATACATTTTATCACTATGGGTGCACTGCATTGTATTCTGTTTTAATTGTCAGTCTATTGTTATTGGAATACAAATAAATCTGTGAAAGGAGAAGGAATCTCCTGTACTGAAAAAGAGTTCAGATAATTTCTGTGAACCCTTCCTTGACTTCATCAATGATATCTCTTGGGTTTATCTTGCAATATTAGGATCTGAGATAAAGAAAATAATCATCAGATTTGCTGTTAAACCAGATTATACATCTGTTAATCAGATTATAAAACATTTCTGTTCTCTTTGGAGACCTATATCTAGCAGTGTCCCCCAGCAGTCAATACTGGGTCCATTCCTGTTCAATTTATTAATCAATGACCTGGACGAAGGGATAGAGTGCCTCCTCAGCAAGTCTGGTGATACAAAACTGAGGGAAGTGGCTGACGTGCCAGAGGCTGTGCTGACATTCAGAAGGAGCAGAACATGCTGGAGATTGGACAGAGAGGAACCTTGTGAGGTTCAACAAAGGAAAGTGTCGTGTGCTGCACCTGGGAAGGAGTAACCCCACACGCCAGTAAAGGCAGGGATGACCTGCTGGAGAGTAGCTCTGCAGAGAAAGATCTGGGGGTCTTGGTAGACAACAAGCCGTTGTGGCCAGGAAGGCCTGTAGGATCGTGTGTTTCATTAAGGGTGCTGCCAGCAGGTTGAAGGAGGTGATCCTTCCCCTCTACTCAGCTGTGGTGAAACCACACGTGGAGTACTGTGTCCAGTGCTGGACTACGCAAAATAAGAGAGATACGGAGCTACTCTCAGAGTCCAGTGTAGGGCTACAAAGATGATTAAGGGACTGGATCATTTCTCATACCAGGAAGAGCTGAGAGAATGAGGGCTGTTCAGCTTGCAGATGGGAAGACTTGGGAGAGATCTGCTTGTTAAGAGAGTGCTCCAGAAATGATCAAGAGGCATATTTAACTGAAGGCAATTTAGCCAGGTATTTCTTTTACTTTCTTATCTGTAAACAGTCAGTGATGAAACACCTGCATGAAGAAGGCACAAGTTTCTTTGGTTATCTATATATCCACTTTTGGCATCCCTACATCCACATATACCTGTATCCAAAGGAACTCAACATCAGTTCCTTGACATGGAGGCCAGGGCAGATGCCCTGGCTAAAGACTGACTCTGTATGAGGGGGCAAGTAGATAAGACAAGAATGCCCTTGGTCAGAAGAAGGGTGGAGTGAGTGGTGATTTAAGTAGGGCAGCACTTTAATCACTGAATAACATTATGAATTACATAATAAATGCAGCTTGTAGCATGTAGTCATGTAAAAGCATTGATCAGGCTTGACTGAGGCACAAGCATCCTCAGGAAGAACACACTCAGCACAACATCATTTACTCAAAAATAGCTGATCACAGTTTTCTTCAAAAATATTTGAAATAATATATAAATAATATATAAATAAATAACTTCTGAAATAATATTTCAGAAAATACCTGATCAACATGCTAATGATATGAAAGGTGCTGAGGAAGTGACTCATGATAAATCACGTGAGAACACTGATTACAAGTTATGCATAACTAATTGATGGTTTTCATGACTGATAACTGCAAATAAGAACATAATGTAAGAATGCACATGTTGGAACAACTCAATGATCCATGTAATCTGGTATATTGCCTCTGGTAGTGTTGCATACCTAAATATTTACAGAAAGATAAAACAGAGACATAATTATAATAACTAGTCATATAAGTCTGAATCCTGCCATTGTAAGTTATAGTGATTAAAACTGTACTTCTGTGATAATCTGTCTGGTTCTAAATATGTAGTGCTATGTAATGCAAGAGTGATAGGTTTGCAGAGGAGGGAAAGGAAATACCTTTATGACCTCATATTGTCCATTTATACTCTGAGTCATTAAAATGATTGCTTCTTATAAAAGTTATCTTTGCCAGTAGAAGAGTATGTGAGCTAATACTCCCTTTGACAATCAGTGTGCTTTGGATCAGACTCAAAACATACATATTACTCAAACTTAACTTTCCTTGACTCCTACTGAATTATTTGCCCCTAAAAGAAAACATCTGACTCTTCATAAAATTCAAATCAATAGTGAAATTCCTATCAAGTACTGCAGGTCCAGCATGCTCCCCAAGTCAACTGTAAATTAGGCAAAATAAGATTCAGTACCAGCAGTTTTCAACCTGTACTCCATCAGTGAATAAAAAATAAAGAGTCTGTTGTCAGTGGATTAAATTTATTCCACAGTGGAAGGATTTGAGATCCCCCCAAAATCCACAAAACCACAATCAAAAAAGATCCACAAATCAAAAAAGATTCAACAATGCTCCACTGTATCTAAATGTATAACTTCTAAATGAAGTATATTTTTTCATGTCAGTTTTAAACAAAGATTATTTTAATTTCTGATTTTCAAGATATTTTTCTTTATATTTTAATCACAGACTAAAAGGTAATAAAGAAAAAATGAAAAAAAAAAGTGTAAAGAAGGGATGAGTTTCATAAAGCTGTGGTTCAGTTCATGCCTACCTGTCTTGGTTTTCTTTCTATGGAAATGAAGTTATGGCAAGGGTATGGTTCATAAAAAGGTCTGGTTTTGATGCAGCAGTGGGGATGTGGCAGGCCTGTATTGCCTGATCAAGGAACTAGGAGTTGCTCCCAGGTTCTCTTCTGCAATTTAGATTTAGAAGAAAATATAATTTGCTATAACAGTTCAGACAATAAACTTCATCAGTTCATCCAGTTTAATCCACTTTTGCTCAAATACTTTGGTGGCTAATCTGATGCAGACAGTGTGTCATTCTATTTCTCAATAATTTTATTTCAGTTAACCACATTTCTCTAGTCAGTATTTGTTTTTGCAGCCATAGTGATGGAATACATTTACTGGCTACAGATACAAGTATTCAAAGCAGGTGTCTAGCTTTGTCAAATTTCAGTAATTCAGAACATCTCCCATCCATGCTAATAATAACTGAAATTTAGGCAATATAACTCTGACATCAAATCATAAATCTCTCAAATTGGAATTGGCCAGGAAAGTAAGAAAATATTTATCTGCTGGTCAATAGCTCTTCTACTACTTTGCTATTATTTTGGCCTGTTTTTTAGAAGATGTCATATAGTTCTCCTTCACTGACAATATTATTGAGTGTGTTTTGATACAGAATGATATCAGTGAATGTTGTGTGTTTATATGTATATGTTGATATGATACAGTTATGACAGAGCCACCTGTTACAGTCATAACATTCTTATATTTGCTGGCTTATTCTTAAGCTTGTACTGTTCTTCAGTATTGTTGAAAATGTCCTTACAATCAAAGCATTCTCAGCCTCAGAAAGAGTTCCTTGCTTTACAAAAAGCAATAGTCCCCTAACTTGGGTTATAGTAAAAGCAAAAAGCGGCACCTATTTGGCTCTGATTTTTCATTTTGATTTTGATCATTTTCATTTTCAAGGTTTCTGACAGTCTTTTATTTTATCTCTTTTACTTCTCTCTACTTTTTCCAAATAATCAGAGACTCCCCAAGGTTAATTTTAATTTTTAGGCTTGTCATCACCATTTTTATGTTGCAACCTGTCATATAAATAACACTTTTAAAAGCTGTTAAAGAACAGTGATACCTTTAAACTGTGTACAGTGGGTAGGGCATTTTACTCAGCCCTTGAATGTATATGTAATCAAAACACCAACGAAGTATTTAACACATAGAAAGTATTCATAAACCTACAATACTGACCTTTTCTGGTCCTTTCTCATTCCTGCAATGTTTGCTGGAGGTGTTTGGGTCAAAATGAGTTAATTTAAGAGAAAAACAAAACAAAACAAAGATCAGTGGAGAATTGCATATTTTCTATTTTTTTTTTTTACACACAGGCTAATATCTGTATCTGCTTCTCATGAAGAACAAGCTATTTTACTTAAGAATCTATTGTTTGAGAGTATTTTCTTCCTGAAACATTAAATTGGTTTATTAATATATAAGAAGTTTAAATTTTCCATGTGTATTTACAAGGCTCATGGCTCATTGTGTCTTCTAATTACCCAAGCTGTTTTGTCTGCTGGCATTTCTTAGATTCCTTCTTATGCTAACGTAAGTGGTTTCATTAGTAAATATTATCATGATGCTGATCACAGCTTTGAAAACTTTTTTTGGCATATCGAATGACATTTTTGTCTGTGCTGGAGCCTGGAACATCACCATCTTGAACTCTTTCCATTTTGAAAAATGGTTATTTATTTGTACTTTATTTTTCATATGACTTAGTCAGCTTTTAATCTATAACAGCATGCTACCCCATGGCTACAAATGTTTTGAACAGCCTTAAGTGGAAATATCCATGTAATCAAAATTCTAGATATTTAATATCTCTCTTGCCTTCAGCTGCCTTTTCAATCGCAGTCTGCTGACAGAAATTTGGCCTAAGCCCAGAATTTGATACAGATTTCTCAGAAGGAAGTCTGTATTAAAAAAGAGGAAGCTGTGTAACAAAGATCTCCTTAGTGATATATTTTTATTTTATATTTTTATGTCCATTTCACTCTCTTACTTCATTGTCATAAATTCAGAGTAGAGAGCATAATATCTCTTTGCAATTCTGATGAAAACTCTGCAAAGCTACCACGAAACAAGATTCTGTCATGAAACTCATGAAACAGAATTGTAGCTGCTAAAAAGCAGTCCATGAGCGCATGGGAGTCTGACTATGCAAAAGGCTATAGCTAACTCTTTCAGAATGGAAATGGCTGAATTTCTTTCTTTATTTAACAAACTCATCAGTTACAGCCTGGACAAGATGGTGAAACAGCAGTTCTAAATTTTCTTCAAATGTGATGTTCTTACAGTACTTTTTATTCATTAAATATCTGTCAGAACTTAGTTATGTAATCTAATTATTCATCCTTATTGGACATGGAATGCCAGGTTAATGAAGGAATATTTTTATGCCTTGGATTGAATTTGCAAATTTCTTATGTCTAACAGGTTTTCAATTTGTTTGCATCCTCTCCATTTATTCACACATCAAGACAGGAGATGCTGGATCCTTGTGTTTGTTGGCAAAAGTTATCTGAATGACAATCTAAGATGAGATTTGAAAACAGAGCGATCCATATTTGAACTTGAGTGTTTCAATATAACCTCTGAACATAGGCAAATTAAGGAATAAAAAGTATTATTGTGAGTAGAGGTATCTTCACGATTAATTATTTGGAGTGACTGACTACCCATGTATGTAAGTGTCACAATGGAAACTGAAATGGAAAAGTGGCTGTAGAGTTGCTGGATGCAGCAGTAACCAAAGTAAAATCCTCTAGCCATTGTGAAAGTAAAATGAACTCTTTAAAATACTTATAAAATGGTTTTTCATATGTTCATATATTGGCAATGTTGCTGATTTTTCTAGCTGTTATGTTATCACAATTTTATAGCAACATCAAATCTGAATTTCAGAAAGCCCTAATTATCTTTTAACTTGGAGGGGGGGGAAGTGAAAGCTCCTCGCTAGTTTATTTCTAAATAATGTTACGGTGAGTATCTTCAGCCAGCACATTTCCTCCCAATTCTTCACCTTAGTCTGCTCAACTGCATCTTAAGCTGTTTTATTTAGCTTTTACTAAGGAGATATTGAAATGGAGGTAGAACTGAAAGAGCTGGCTGATTATAATTTCAGTTTGGTTTCAAATTTTTTGGCAGCTAAATCTGAACAATTTTGGAAACCTAGAGAAAATATATACAAAAGACCTAAAAATATTAGGCAATTGGGAAACATCCTCTTTTCCCTACCACACAGAATGGAATCATGAACAACATGGATACAACTTTCAGCTGATGTAAACTGTTGTTACTGCACTGAAGTTGATAGTAAGGCAATAATTTAAATTTATGATCTGAATTCTTATTACTCTCTGCTCCCCTTTAGTAGATATCTTAAAAGTCTTGTTAAAACATGTTTAAATTTAAAATTGAAATGACATATGCCCATGTGACTGGTTGTAGCATATTTTAGGAGCTACATTTATTATTAAAAATTTCACTGGAAAGATAAGATGCCAGTAAAATGACTGGAAGAATGCGATTTTCTTTCTCCCCAGTAGTATTATGAAATACTTAGAGTGAAACAGTCCACTTTGTTGATCCCTGAAGAATAATTTCCTTTCTCTCTCTCTATAGTCACTTGCATTCCAAGTATTGCTTACTTTTAGTTGCTTTCCTTTTATACCATAAAACTTGACTGTCACTAGTTATATTTTATTAGGATTCAAAATAGCCCATTCAGCAATTGTTTTGCATTCACACCTTGCATTTAAAAAGAGGAAAAAATGTTAAAGAAAGTGTAGCTGAGGACAGGCAATATAATCCATCTGTCTTGTATTGTATTTGACTCTCTGGCAACTAACTGGGGCTGCTAATGAAAATAAGCTGCACTTCATCCTAAGTAAAGATGGCAGAATTTGAGTACTTTTAGGAAAGAAAGAGAAATGAAACAAGATAAATTTTACTTATGAACACAGCATTTTGAAGGTAAAGGCTAGTGTAAATTTTCTTTTAGTTTGCAAAAATATTTTACCTGGAAAATGCAACAGACTTACAATTACATAATATGGGGAGTGCCATCCTTTAGGGCATGCTGTAAACTTTCTCCAGCTTACCTACCTGAATCATAAGGTAGATTGTGTTTGTAGGTATTTGTAGAAAGGCTCCTTTGGACTGTACACTGTTTCCAGAAACCACTAATCTTTTTTCTTTTTCTTTTTTTTTTTTTTAAATGTCTATGAAGCTATGTTGAAAGGTTTCGGTTCTTCACTCCCTTTGTTTAGTAAACTCTTAAAAATCCTTTTCTGATTATTTGTATATTTATCAGTGGAAGGAAGAGCGATTTTTATGCTCTTCCAATCTCCCAACAGCAATTTCCCAGTAATAGAGCAGTGGTGTCTACACAGTCTGGAACTGGCTCTGTTAGTGCAAAGCCTGATTACTTTTTCCCTTGAAGTCAAACTACTGTTATTTTTCTTGATTACAACAAGACTCTACCAATATTCAATGTTCTTTTTTTCTTCTTTTTCACTGAAACATCATGAATTGAAGTTGAAGGTTTCACTACTAAGCAAACATCTTTGCTATTGGAAGCAAAGTAATATATACAAGTGGTAACAGTTGGCCCCAGCCTGGGGCAACAGTGATGACCAAGGATTTCTAACATATATTTAAAAACATTTGATTCAGATTTTACTATTAGCAGTGGTCATGTAAATAGGATAAATTCGTGTAGATCGTCACAGTATAGCTGAAAGCAATCCGTATCTTTTTACTCATTGTAGAGAAAGAGAGAATATTAGAGCAGCATGTAAGGATGTTTATTTCTATTTACCTAAACAAAGGAGATTATAGATTTTGTGGGGCTTTATCAAGTAAGAATTATGGACTTCAACATTTCATCCTTTATAATCATTTTAAGAAAGTAGCAGGCATATAGACCCACATAACGGTTCAGGGTCCCAAGCTCCCAGCAGTAAGCAGGTTCACTTGTAGACTCAGAGGTGGTAGTGGCTCTGGTAGAAATATCCTGTTAATTTTGTGGGGGCAGTTTTGGCTACTTTGAAACTACAGGATTCACAATAAAATTGAGACTTCAGACAATCTTTGACTCTACTGTACATTACATTACCTCCCTTCAGAATAATATTGTGAGTATCTGTACATCTCAAAGGATATAATGGCCTTAAAGTGAAAGCCTCATCCATGTCCTCAGCTACACCAGCTACTTAGTCTCTTTGTATTGCAGGTGCATGGCAGAGGCTCAGAGATGGTGCTGGAAATGGCCTCATTGGGGTGGTGCTGTGTGCTGTCCCATATACCAACACTTTTGATGTGGCTAACAGGTTTGTGTAATACGGGTAATGAACAAGGTGCAACGGGTGGAGCTGCCTGTCATGCTGAGAAACAAGATGTAAAGGGATAAACCTCATGTTATGAGACACTTGCTGATGCCCATTGGCAGTCCTCTTCCTAGGCTAGGGCCCTATTCCTGTGCTCCTGTTCCCAACTGATACCACAGAATCACAGAATGGTTGAGGTTGGAAGGGACCTCTGGAGATCATCTAATCCAACCCTTCCTGCACAAGCATGGACACCTAGAGCTCATGGCACAGGATCACTTCCAGGCAGCTATTGAATATCTCCAGAGGAGACTCCACAACCTCTCTGTACTGCCTGTTCCAGCGCTCTGTCACCCTAAAAGTAAAGAAGCTCTTCCGCATATGCAGGTGAAACTTTCTGGGCACCCATTACCTACTTGTTTTGTCGGTGCCCACCACCAAGAAAGGTTTAGCCCCATCCTCCCCTCAGGTATTTGTACGTGTGGATAAGATCCCTCTCTGTCTTCTCTTCCCCATGCTAAACAGGACTAGTTCGCCTAGTATACCATGAGATCAAAAGCACACTTGGTCCTATTCTGAAACTGGCTCGAGTTCTTGTCACAGTCACAGTAGTCACTGTCACATGAAAGCCACTTAATTTAGCCAGTCTCAGTTTCCTCTCTGTATTTCTTTACACCACCAGGGTACACAGGACATAGAATCCATTAGGTAGTAGTACTTATATTCCCTGACGCGGTATGTGTGTACATAGAATCTATATGTCTGCAAGTTTTTCTACAATATATGCACATAAGGAGTCTTGTAGTTCATACTCACTAATTTGGTCTGAGATTCTGAAAGATGCTAAACAAAATAATTAACTTTTGTAATAATGTACTCTGCTTTCTATTAGCATTTAATCCTCACTTTTCATTTACCCTTTGAACAAAAAATGCTCTTAAACTCCATTCTCTATGGCAAATTTCTATTTTTTTAGCTATCCATCTTGCACTGAAATGCAGCTACGTCTTGGCATTGTTTAATATCATAACAAACTATTTTTGAATCCTTGTCAGGAACAGCTGTTCTTTATTACATGGAGAGGAGTAGCAATTCAAAGGGTTGTTCTATCATTGATTTGTAGCTTTTTTAAGAGGCATTTCATTCACCTTGTCAGCTCACTTACTCTAATTAATCCATCTGTTAGATTCATCAACAAAGGATTTCCCTCATGAGTTTATCTCATATGTATGATTTATGACCAGTATTATTTCTATCGCAGTCACACAGGTAAAGAATTATATCTGTCTTCTCTGGACATTTAGTTCACCTCATCTATTTTACAAGCAGCTTTTATCTTAATTTCAGCTGGACTGCTGGCATGACAACATGATGTAATGGCTGATTCCATACACCCTGCCAGTGGTCTGTGCTTCTAGACCTTCCTCGTTTGGCTAACTGGATATCTTCTACTTGAACAGAACTCAAAAAACACCACCTTGCTTTGTTTAAGTGGATTCCATAGTGCCAGACTGATGAAGAATCATGCTTGAAAATGTATCCCTGTATGGATTTTGGATTTATCTTCTGTGATAGAAGAATGTAACAGTAGCACTATCAGATTTTCAACAGTGGATAAATGCTGTAACTAAGACTGCTGAAAAAATGTGAATTAGTTCTCTTTATGCATTCTGATACTGTTTTGATTATGAATAGCATAACACCTTTTTGTACTTTACCCTTTTCTTAATTCTTGTTCACCAGGAGGAATGATAGCAAATGTTGTCTTCTGCTTCCAGATAGAGCTAGAACTGGTACTGAGATCCTTACAGGCACAGTTATAGATATAGAATCTGCTACTTATATCATCTATGAAATATCTATATATAAGAATTAAACCACAATCTTAAACATGATTATTCTAAAAATAAGAAAAACACAAATGAATGAACCTTCCAATAAAGCCTGTAGGTTGATCATAAATGATTGAAGTGATTCTTTGATGGCATGCCAAGAGGTTTGAAAACAGTTATCCTTATGAGCGATGGAGCAAATGTACTTTGTGCATGCCTCAGAGTAAAGCTGTTTTAAGCAGGTTGGGATATCTTAAAATCCATCAGTATATTATTATCAGAATGTGAACTGACAATACCTCACTTGGGAAGAGAATTTGTGCCATATGTGACTAATTAAGAAGATAAGCTTGATAAGGATCATTAGAAGTAAAATAAATAGCAATAAATGCTTTCACAGTATTTCAGCATTTTGTTTTTCGCATTTTACATAACTATATCAGCATTAATAACTAAGCTCATATTGTAATAAAACAACAGAATTAGTTTTAATCAATCTCCAAAACTTAAAATGAAACACTCCATTAAAACACATAATAAACTGAAACTGGGGAGGAAGAGACACTAAAATTAGAGACTAGAATTAACAGTTGGCCTTCTCATGAAAGCCTCAACGAATCTGTGGTGTGTGGGAAGCTCTGTATTTTCAATGACAGCTTTATTCTATCCATTGTGTTTGAAGTCTTACATTAGAGTGGAAAAAATAGTATATGCAAATTTTGAAAACTATAAGTAAAATAGCAGCTTCAAACCCATACAGGCCCATTCTTGTGCTTGGTCTGTTTCCCGCTGACATCACTTGGCCAGTGTGAAAGTAAATGAGGTGGCATGAAATTGGAGCTTAACTGGGAAACTGGAGCTAAATCATCCATGAATTGTCGTTTTAAAAATGAAATGGGAATTTATCAATTTTGAAGGATTGTTTATAGCAGAATAATCTTGGGTGCTCATTGGCAAAGAGCTTTTTTTTTTTTTTTTTAGTAACATTAAAAATATTAGAACTGAGAAAAGTGGTTTGGTTAGTGGATGAGGATAGAACTGAATTTTCCCCTCTTTTGTGGTAGGAAATACTAGGTGAATAATAAGCACTGACCTGAGCAAGCTCATTAATTTGAATAAAAGCACAAGTTTACCAAGTTTCAGAAACTTGAGTAGAATTGTGTCAATGTTCTTTATACCCCATATAAGCATCATAATCTGGGAGGTGATTACTTCACTGAAAATGTGTTAGCAGGATCTGCAATATGTTGCCATAGCAGCTTGACAACTTAAAATAAGCTTCTGATCACAAAAGGGCAAAAACAGCTTAAGTCATGCCTTCTCTGCAGTTTCCCGATTTATCAGCCAATCTAAGCATTTGTATAGGTTTTCAGGAGGCTTATCTCTGTCCAAAAGAAAAGAGGAAAGTATTTAGTAGTTTTAAATCTTATTCAGTATATGTACATATATAATGCTATGGTAATGACTTGCTACGAGGTTTTAATAGATTAAAAATTTGGAAATTTAGAGTCTTTCAAATAAGAGTTTGTGTAGTGCAGAGTTTACAGAAATATAATTAACTGTAGAGCAACAAGTATGAATTCTTGTGAAAAAAAATGCAGTTTAAAAAGCCATATGTGGTTTGTTCATCAATACCAGACACTTTTGAATTCCACAGTAATACAGTTTGCCATGACTGTTTCATCCCATCTGGAGCAGCGGAGCTCATGGTGTCCATGCTTGGATTGTGATAGGTCTGCCAAGACTTGAAGAGGCAATTGCAAAGAGGCTATTGCAAATGTTTCTTAGAAGAGTGTATTAGTGAGCATCCTCATCTGCAGTAAGTTAGAAAAGTCTTTCTTAATGTTAAAACAATTTGTCTTTGTTATTGTTGTTTTTAAGGTGTCAATGAATCTCAGGCCACAATTTATATATATATGCATTTTGTGTATTATTCATACGCATTATTCAGCTTCAGAAAGGGCCATGCCATACATACTGTGTGTGTGGTTAATAAGCAAGAAGAAAAGTTAATTCTGTTGAGATTGTATTTTACCTTCTGTCATCACTCATCAAAAATGTGTATTCTCTTGATGTTGGTCACCTTCATGTCTAAGGAAACGATCAGAGACTTGCTCCAAGCGCCCAAATTCCTGAATGATATACTGTCATTAGTAGTCAAGCAAATAAGCAACATGCCTACAGATAGTGGTCAGTGCAATGATATGACTTCATGTCCTATCTGGTAGTCCTTCTTTTGCCCTGGTTTAGATGCTTTTCAAACTCTAGAAAAGAAATAGTGTGATAAACTACAGTGACCTTAACCTGTGCAGACAGTTATTTTAACCTCGCATGTCTCAGGAGAATACTTCAAACACAAAGAGCCTATACTCTTTTCTTTTAATTATTACTTAAATCTAGAAATCCTCTCTGATCATGAGTTTCTGCTAAAATTACGATAAAGTTTTAAAGAAGAAAGTATTCCAATTAACTTTCATTTTCACTTTGCCTATTGTATTATGTTTCAGAAAGCTAATTAAAACCTTCTTGCAAAGACAAAGTGGCATTCCCTTATTCTATTTATAGGCTCCAATTATTCAGATCCTTTCAACAGGGTCCAAAGACTTCTTACATGGCACATGATACTAACTGAATACTGACACTGATGCTTGATAGTATTAGTTTATCTGCTGATTACAACAAAATAAACTCAATTCACAGTGGCCTTGCCAAAGTTGATCCAAAAAGAAAAAGAACATACACTGGCCAATCATTTTTATTTATTCATTTAAGCTGTATTTATTTATGCCTTTTACCTCAGTGTGACCTCTCCATTAGCATCCAGCTGACACTCCACACTTACAAACCTGCTATTATTTACGCGATACCAATCTGTCATCAGCGTTTGCTAAAATAAATTCATTTCACCAGGACTTTTTGCATATCAGGGTTCTGATAAGAGAATACAGACCAGATGCAGAAAGTAACTTAGCATGTGTTTATCACTGCAGAAATTAACCTTTAAGTATATAACTCTGGTTCTGGATTCAGAAAAGATGTTGGTTTCCCTGTATCTTTACCATTGCACAGGAGTCACAGATCCCTCAGAATGGCATCAAACCACCCACAAATGGAAAGAAAATACACATAGAATTAACCCCTGAGAAGTGCTGAGTCCAGAGGACAGAACCCACATTTACCTAAAAATTAGATACTTTGCTCAGTGTTGCTGGGAGTACAGAACTGCGTCTGTAAGATACAGCTTAGATCCTTTCTTTTTAAAATGAAGTACCCCCTTGCTTTTAAGAAATGGATAGCTCTACTATTTGTCACGGCTTATCGTTTTTATACAGCAGCCAAGCATTTGCCACTGACTGGCATGAGACATGAAGGCCCGATGTGTTTCTCTGCTTTACCAGAAAACAATTCTTGTTACTGGGTTCTGAGAGGAACCCAGTTTCAAAATGTTACAATACCTCTGAAAATAATCAAATGGAGGAATAGGAAAAAAAAACACAGGAAATTAGATTAAACTGAGACATGAATTTGCTATCTATAAAGCACTGGAGAAGTCTCAGAAGAAGTGAAATCCTCTGGTTTCTTCAGATATCTGAGCAACTCTGCAAAGTGATCTTTTCACAGTTTTCACTAAACTTTTTCACAAAGTTTGACAGCTTTATGTTGTGTGTTAGGTAAGGTATGCTGTATTACTTAGTTTTCCTGTTGCAAAAGTATTTTTATCTTAGTAGATTAGAGTACTGAAGACCCAGAGAACGAGCCTGAAACAGGAAAACTGAGGAAGCAAGGTGGACCTAAATCCAGGCAGGTGGGTTGTTGTTGTTACCAGTGGTGATTAGGTTTCTTGAAACAGTCTTCTGATATACATGGTTGATTATTCTACTTTTTATATATGGGCTGGTAACCACCCTAATTGTGTGGGTAATGAGGTTCCTCTTAAGCTGTGATGGGGCTTTTAACAGGATCAAGGGAATCTATCTTCTATTTTTCTCTTCTTCTAAAAACATTTAATCGGCATAAATTTAATGAAGGCATCGCTCTAATCTCATGAATCCATCCCTTAGAAAATATATATATATTAGCACGGTAAACTGGCAGAGCAAGTGATATAGTAAGCTGGCCACATTTTAAGCAGAAGGAATAGTTGGCTGAATGTCAGCATATCTTCCAAAACACTACGAAATCTGTACTCTGAGACTTAGCCTGTTTTAAGTAACAAAACCCAGAAACCATGAAGTACAACTAAATGTAATAACACAGAATGAGATCATTTTTAAAGTCACAAACCATATCTTTTTTTAGATTCAGAAAAATATCTTTTTATCTTTCCCAGAATGTCAGTGTAGAAGTGTCAAATTTAATTTAAGTCATAGTCAGGAGTAAGAGAAGAGGTCTAATAGTTTAGCTTCTATCCCTGAATAATATCTTTGGAGTGCCTCCCTGCCTCCATGAGGAGGTTTTGGGGTTCATGGTTGTTAAAAACACTACCTTTAAAACAGCTGTGTTTAAGCTTGTCTTGCCAAATCAATCCCCAAAAAAAAAAAAAAAAAACATGTAGAGAACAGATAAGTTTTTTGAACTGCCAGTCTGGCAGCTTTATATTTAGTTTAGTTGCTTATTGCTATTGTCATGACACACAGAAGTTGGACCTTCTGGGAATCTGAGCCAATTTGAAGACATGTAATAAATCCACCTACTTTAAAAGACAGCAAAATAATTATTCATATCCTTATTCCCACTATAAGGTCCCCTGGAGATTTGATTATCTGCTACCTATTTTTAAAGGCAGTTTTCCTGGGAACAACAAAATTTCCAAAGGCAGTCATCCAGTACTTATCAACAGGAGAAAAACCATTTGGCATCTTTGAAGAGCTGTGGTATATTTAAAGGAAAATACAGAACTCTCTAAAGAACTCTAGGCTTGCCTGCATTCTCGTGTGTTAGTTGCATCGGGCAAACAGAAACACTTGGAAATAAAGCATCCTGGTTGTACAGGATAACTGCAACGGATGTCTTGGCCACCTTCCTCTTTCCAGTGCAGTGACATCAAGGAAATAGCATTGCTCTTGGAATCTGTTTTCTCTGAAGAGTTTGTGGCCTGGAACAGAATTGTGCACTCAAGTGCTAACTAATAGCAGTGAGTGATGAAAACATTTTACATAACTTAAAAACAAATGGAATTACAAAAGGATATGAACTAGTGATGCAGAGGAGAGGAGGGTGGAGAAAAGGAAATTGTGTAGACAGAAAATAAAACTTACATAAGAGCTCAGTGCTGGGTCAGACTAAAGGTCTATCTAGTTCAGTGCTGTATCTTTAGTATTGGCCAGTACTGAATGGTTAAGAGAGTATATGTAAAGAGGACACATACAGTTTTCCAGGTCTAGAATTTTTTTCTCAGCTACAAATGGCAAGCTGTGTGACCTGCGTGAACCAGAAATTGCATTCAGGCTAAAACATTCAGTAGCCACTGGTGGACCCACCTTCTACAAACGTAAACCTTTGGAACTTTTCATGCTATTTGTTACCCTGCGTTGTGAAAGGTGTCAATTTCCCATTCTAATTTTTATGTTATATGAAAGATTATTTCCTCGAAGCTTTCAGTGAGAGACTATGGTGGAAACTTCTTAATTGTCCAGTGGACCATCAGCTGTTTAAGCCTGTGCTAGGTAGCTGCTTCAAAAGCTTTTAATAGACATGTAAAACAAACCCAGTATTACTAAAATAGTGAAGTTTTTTACTTTGTACTCAGTTTATATATATCCCAATTGTTTGCAATGCAATAATAATGCAATAGTAATGCTACACTTTAGTATAACAGCAATTTGCATAGGCATGTCAAAGTTTTAAGTCTAAGACTGCTGTCACATTTTTCCTCTTCTCTTTTCAGAGTACGAGCACAAGTGTTGTGTATGTGCGTGTGTGTGTGTTTAAAAGGTGCTAGACTAAACATCTCTGTTCCAAATTTTCTGGCTTTTACACATCATAATTTGGAAACATCTGTAACATTCCTTAAATACTTTTATTCTTAAATTTCAAAATGTGTATTCATAATTTAATCAAGGTGTAATGCAGTTTATTGGATTTGACTTTGAATCCCTTTAAAGCAACTGACTGCATCTTACCATGCAAAGCACTTCTGCCTACAGTTGGTGAGCTTTCTTGTGAAGCTTGCTGTGTTGACCTTGTACCAATGAAAAAATGTTTGGTTTTGATTGTCTTGTTTTTTGATTGCATTGATTGTTTTGAGGCCCTTTGATCAGAGAATTAGTTTTCAGTTCTTTCCTTCTGTCTGTTGAAGTACAGACCCTGGGGTGGCAATTGAAGGTGACTGCTGTTTAGTACTGATGTCACTGTGAAGTGCACATAAAAAAAGAATGATCTGAAGACTTAACAGCCTCCTGATGCCGACTGTTTTGTTCTCTGTTTTACTCCCAAGGAAGTATCTATATCAAGATTAGATTTTTTGACTGAACTCATTGTAGAACCTGCAAAATGTTAAGCAGATTCTTGTGTGGTACACTTTCATAGCTGACTTGGAAGTTTAGAAATGTATCTTTCATTGGAAGTAAGGAGGATACAATTTAAAAATGATTTTGGTGCCTCTCTTGAGTAGTTTAAATGAAAACTAAGTTTCTATACACCCAAAAATGTTTTAGAATATGAACTTCTGTGTTTCTGAAAATTATTTCCTTTCGTTCTCCCACATTAACCTTTACATATTTAGTTTAAGAAGTTAATGCTTCTGATTGATAGAAATCCTGGGCTTCCCTCTAGGTCCCATAAGAAGCATTAACTTGGTGGGAGAACTGGCAATGACTGAGTCCACCTGAGAAAGCAAGCTTTCTCTGTGCCAGGAAAGGGCTTTGGCTCTGTTAGGGTTGACTGACTCTTTAGCAGCACTTCCCTTCTAAATGCCAATGCCAGACTGTCATGGGACTAGTAGGTCATCAAGGGACCTTTCTGAGTGTTTTTGTTGTAGGTAGAAGGCTTAGGTCCTCTTACCATATGTTGCTGGGTCTTTGGAGAACTGACTGAACAACAGTCCTCTTGCCAAAACTATGGATAAACCTGAGAGATCTGTGTTCAATTCTGAGTTTGTTCTGTTGCTTTTTCTGCTGCTTTGAAAGAGACCTCTAGGCTAGAGATGCTGCGAAAAACATCAGTGGGCATGAAGTCTCAGATAATGACCAACCAGATGATTGTGCCTTTTACTGTAGGTATGTTCTCTACTCTTATAAAAGTCACCCATGTCATGAAATGAATGCTTTGGGTCATCCGTATAGATCTTTACGTTCAAGTATAATGGGGAAAATTTCCTACCTCTATTATGTAAGTTTAAAAAGATATATTTTTGTTGTGTTATTTCCAAAGCAGGAAATCTTCTTTGTCCTTTTAGTGAAATAATAACACACCAAAGACCATCTTTCTCCCAATTTGAGACCATATTCAAAGGCAATATAGCTCCAATAATTGACTAGGTTGTAATGAACAGTTTTAAATTCAGTCTTCTCTAATTTCCTAAAATTCACTGCTCTTTTCTCCCCCCTTTTTGTTCTAAAATTAACAGGAATTTGGGTAAACTAATTATTTTAAGAAATTTGCTCTATGTGTTGCAAAATCATCACACATTGCTATGTATACGTGGAGAAAGTCTGAACTTTGATACTATTGGATGCAATTATCACCATTCTATGTGCCCCAAACAAGCACTGGCGTATCCTCTGGAGCAGGTGAGAAGGCAATGATGAATCATGTTTTGAATCGTGTTTTGTTTTCCTTAGTGCTCAGAAAGAGACTTTTTTTTTTCTTGTCAGAGAAACCAGATGCAGAAAACTCTTCAGCTACCAGAGCTGTATAGGATAACCTCTGCATACTGCTTACTATTTATTGTAGCCCATGTGTATGGCCTGTGCATTTAACAATACTACAGAACATTTTCCTTTTCCTGACCCGATCGTCAGTCTTTTGTCCCTGCCCTCACATCTGATGACGGGAACTTAATATAAAAATAATTGTGAAAAAGTTTTCATGGAAGGAGGACTTTCAGTCCTTTAAACTACATAAACGTGCAGCGTCATAGCTGTCAGACCAGAATCACACAGTACAGCATAGCTTGGGCCTCTGTAATATTACAAGAAATCTGGGGGAATATCAGCAGGGAATGATATAGCTAAAGAGTATGAGGGAAAAATATGTATTGTCTGGTCAGAGAATAGTAAAAAAAAAAAGCTACAAGTATTTGAAATATATAAAATCAAGATAACAGAGTAAGACCACTTGGTGTTTTATTATAGTCAAAGAATGTTGAATTATAACATCCAACACTAATTCTGTATCTTTTGTATCTCTTGTTTTCTTTCCAAGTTATAACTTCACCTACCTAATTGCAGATTCTAGTCTTTTCCCTGCAGAAAGGAAAAGAGGTGCTCTTAATCTAGCGTAATCGTGGTTATGTGTAGGTCTGCCAGATGCAGTCCTCTGCCTTAACACCACTTGAATTTGCTGGGTGCAATCATGTGTTATGTGGCCCGCTTGTAAGCCAGTAGGTGTGCAGCCTTGGCATTGTAGGGGTTCTGTGTTTGCCCCATGTTGGTCTGCTCCTACCTACCTTTCAGCCTTGGAAAGCTAGATGTTGAAACTGATTCACTGAAGTGGTTTGCAACACATCCTGACATGAAGTTAAAATGCTTCTGATCCTTGGAAAAGGGGAATGATAGACATTAGCTAGGGAAAAATAACACTTGTGACCTAATAAGTTTAGTAATTGCAAACAGCATGTAAATAGCATGTCACAGAACAAGGTATAAAATAATAAGAATAAATAAACCCTACAAAATAACTGCATATAGTTCAATCACAACTGTTTTTCATTTTCAATTCCTTCTAGCTCTGGTAGTTTTGGAGGTTATTACAAATATTAAAATACTTTACAAATATTCTCTATTTATGAAAATAGTAGTTTCAGCCATGTTCCAAATAGCATGATTATAAACTGTATCAGAAAGTCTGTTTTCTCAATATCTCCAGGTCCTTTTTGCAGACCAAAATGAAGTTTATACACTTCAGTTCGGGTAAGACTCAGATAAGAACCCATATTGAGATATTTCTTCTAAAAAAATGGACTTGTTTTTCAATATGCCTATTGCTGAAATTCTTTATCTGAAGATCAAAAAGAAAGCTAATGTTTCCATATGAATGCTTGTGACCCTTTTCCTTACATAAAATTACTTTTTAAAATGGAATTTCTAGAAATCTTTTGCAAAGCGAAAAAATACATATTTTACAAAATATTTCTAAAATGAAAGGCAAGCAAGGCTGTTATACTGACTGTACATTTGCACTGTTAACACTGTTTATAAACAGTGTTAAGTATAATCCATCATCTGTCCTAAACTTCAAAATGACTACATCTGGACTACATCCTCACAATGGTGTAGCCCTGACACTTCAAACAAACTCTGAGAATGGTAAAAAAAAAAAAAAGCACTACTTACAACCATCCCACGAGGATAATCATCTGTGGGCAAACAAAAGACCAAAAGACTAAAAGACTCATTTTCACTGGAAACATTTGAAGTTCCTTTTTTTTTTCCCCTCCTTTTCCTGGCTTTAACTTATTGAACTTTTTAGTTAAGGCAGCCTGAAGGCACTAGATTACAGATGGTGCTCACTCATGCTAAAATTGAAACCTTCCTCTTTCAAAAGGTAATTGTTTCCAGTTGATATATATAATGTGAAGTGGGTAAGTTAATTATTTATTAAATGAAAATAGCTTCTATATTTCTGTGAAGGAAAACTCCCTAAAAGGATCTGGCTATCTTCAGTGAAGAGATTGTGTGTGCTTTCCTTCACATATGATCTAACTTTGAGTTAGTCCCAATCTACAGTAACTTTGGCAGAAACAAGTAAAAGTAGCAAATGTTTCTTATTATTTATCACAGCATCACAGAGGGGTTGAGGTTGCAAGGGACCTCTAGAGATAATCCCTCAAGCAGGGATAGGTAGGTTTCCCGGAAACTCTCAGGGTGATGCCGTGCAACATGAATGTCCCTAACTAAGAGATGGTCCCAGAGAGGATGCAGAAGCAGCTGGGACAATGGAGCAGAAGTGTAGCCCAGCTGAGAAAGCAAGCAGGGAGGCACCAAGTAACAGTATTTATCTCATCTGTGCTCCTTTTACCTGAGCCTGCTGGGACTGCTCTTGCACAAACTAGCCAGCTCCACAGCAGCTCTTCCTTTGCTGCTGAGACTACTGTGCTTGAGTGCTTATTTCTCAAGTCTGCACTTTCTCACCTTGCTACAGCTACCTCTTAGAGGTAGTTCTTTCACCCCCTCCCCAATGCCCCCCCTTTTTTTTTTCTTTAAAGCATTTGGAATTGATGCTGTACAGTTCCTTCCGCAATATTCCTAAGAAATAAAGAGTAAAGGAGCTGCCATCTCCTCAAACACTTTGAAGCTCTCTTTCCCCCTGAAACTACCTGTTTAAGAACCACCTCAAAGCTTGATTTCCTCCCTCCAATCACTTTCACTCTGAAGAAAAGCTCAATATTTCTTGGAGCATGAATAAAAAAATACAGTGATAAAAGTCTGGAATTTCTGAAAAGGCTAGAACTGGGAGTCTACTGTTATTTAAGTAATGATACAAGTGCACAAACAACTTACTGTGGAGATGCAGATCACAAATCTGCAATGATTCGGGTATCCAGAAGTAACTGCCATGTTATCGTCTATGAATGTAAAAATGAAACTCCAAAAAGGAAGATGTGTTGTTGTTGTTGTTGTTGAAGATACCCATTTACAATGCACCTGGTTTTATAGCTAACCCACATTAAAAAAAAAAAATCCAAATAAAAACATCTATGTACAGGAACACTTTTACAATCACCAAAAGTATATAGTGACTTCCTTCTATGACTTTTCATAAGATTCTTGAAAGCATGTATATTAATGTATGTCTTCTAATGGTTTATCAATTCTGGCTCTAGGGTAGGAAACTCTTTGTCTTTTACTGTTTAACACAGACATGAATGCAGACCTTAAAAGGGAAACAAAACTGCCTTTCCTCAATAAGCTTCATAAATACATGCTAGCAGTAGAGGCATGCTGATATGCAGGAGCCCTCCACTTTATTTCAGGTAGGAGGAAAACATGCTTGAGGCTTGCAGATCCTTCTGCTGCTCAATAACCCCTTGTTTCAGTTTCCTGCTCTTGTTGGCTTCTTGTCCCAGCTTCTCCTCTGTGTCCCACCTCCTGGTCTCCAGACACACCACCTAACTGCTTGTCCCTGTTTGCCCTCTTTTAAACACAAAGAGGAGTAAAAACTTATATTCATGAATTTAAAATGATGTCTTTGAGCTATTTGAGAGCACTCTTCACACAAGGGGCAGAACTGCCATGAATGCATATTTGCAAGTAACATAAGACACATTACACATAAGCTCTCAGAATAGTTTCTGCATGTGTTTCTGTAACTGAGACACAAACATTAAGACCCTAAAGCCAGGTGCTTAATCTGAATCGTCTGAGGGAGCCTAGCTTAATCAATAGCTGTGTTTAGTTTATGCAGGAACAAAAAATACCCTTATTCCTACTCCAGTGAAAACAATTGTCTTTCCTACTGTCTGTTTGCACCTCTGTTTACTTTAGCTGAATCAGATAAGACTTACAGTGTCAGATGTATGAAATTAGCAACAGCTCCTCAAAATTTTTGCTCCATATGGAGAGCTTTCCTCTCTCGGGGAATCCTGAGTACTCACACTTGTTTTCTCAAGGAGCTGGAGGGGATCTGTTTTGTGTACAAGGACAGGCCTCACATACAGCTCTGTAAATTTGTTAGAAAAATCTGTAAGGCAAGGCTCTCTATGCAGCTCTCTACCAGAAAAAAAGAAACTGTCAAAAAAACCTACAAACAAACAAAAAGCAGAAATGCAAAACCCCTTTTGCAGTTGTGCAAGGATGCCAGCACTCTTAAGAAAACTTAGGCCCTAGGCAGTACAAGTCATGGGTACTTGCCTCTGTGTGCAAAGGGGCCTTGGCAGCAGCCGGCTGCCAACTGCATGACCTGTTCTCAGAGCGAGGGAGTTGCCCTGCCGCTCCTGCAGAACCCCCAGATCTAGTGAGCGTCTTTGGGCTCCCAAAGTAGTCTGTCATGATCCCAAAATGATCTTTCAGACAGTCTACATGTTTAACCTACCGAAATTCAGCTTTACTTTTTCAGCTTACAATTCCTTTTACTTTGCAAAGTTCCTGCTGCTATTTCAAATTTGAAGAAGGACTTGCATGCTGGGAGGCTTTTTTTTTTTTTTTTTTTTTTGCCTTCTTCTAGCTATGCCACTTGGTTTACTAAAAGCTATGATTTCCTTCTGTAAATCTTTCTCCTCAAAAACAATAGCTCGTGTGTCTTTACTTTCAGAACAGAGCTGTATGGATGTCATTCTGTGTTCTCATCTAAAATTTGTACTCTTTGAAATAATAATGATCAGAAAAAATAATAATAAAGAACAGTTCCTGATTTGGCTAAAAGCTGAAGGATATATGGATATGAGTACATTTCTCTCCTGTCTGAAAAATAAACTGAGCACTGACTGCAAGTTAAGGTAAGAGAAACCACCTTTATAAAAAAAGAAGGAAAAAAAAGCACTATGTGCATAAGTATTTTGCTGACCAGGATGAAATTAAGCACATGCCTAAGTGAGAAAGCACAATAACATCCTCTTTCTTCCTGCTGGAAGGTCTCCCTGCTTGGGAGGGCTGAGGGGAAGCTTTTAAACAAAGCCATGTTAAGGGAGTCATACCCCTACCCAGGCACAGCCTGTTTATCAGGCAGGGAGCTCGCTCCATGTTAGGTGTACTGCAGATGAACTTTATTCTTTAATACTTCCATTACCAACTTCAGTACTTCCATTGCCAGCTTTACAAAGAATACCAATTAACACCAAAAGGGCTAAGAAATTACATGCAGCTGTCATTGTAAATCTTCCTAATATAGTTAAAAGTATTGTTATATCTTAAGACGTATTGTGGTTGACACTAGAGAAGTATAAAGCTTATCCTAATTTAAATCAAAGCTGCAGATAGCAAGAAAACTGGAGAGTGTTTCTGACCGGATCATTGATGGTCAATAAACCTTGGCTTACTGTCTGCCATAATCATGAATGCATCATACGATGGCTAGCAGGCTGTCTGCCCAAGCACTTCTAAAGGCCATCTTTTTTAAAAGTAATTTTAAAAGCAAAAGTGATCTTTTTTAGAGTAAGAATTTTTCTTTCTCTGCTCCCATAGTTAAATTGAATTATTGTAGCTGAACATGTATTTGCTCTTTGCAGACATTGCTGTTTTCAAATGATTATGGGTAAGTATTTTGAAGTACCTTAGAAATTGTGACCTGTGATTTACAAAAGATTTGTAAAGAGATTGAAAATCAGTTTCAAACAAAACAGAAAACAACAGACAAAGCAGTGGTAGGAAAACACCTCCATACTCAACACTAAGGAATGTAGATGTTTCTTGTAATTTTTTTTTCTCCCACATTTGCCTTCTTAAAATGCTTGGCGAAAAGAAAAAGAACAATTATACATCCCTCCTGCTCTGTCCTCTTTTTTTATTTTCTATTAATTTTCCAAGGCACATGCAAAAAAAGTAATTATTTGGCAACACATAAGAATAAAACTATTTTTAAAGGAAGTTCCGTTTAATAGCTAGTGCTTATGCTTAGAAGTCCTGAGTGCTTAGTATTTTCATATGAAATAATAATAAAAATCAGTCTAGTAGCTTAAAAAAGCAGTTCAATTCAAAGCATTGAGGGTAGCAAAGAAGAAGAGAGGATGATTGTCTGAATAAAGCATGAAGTGTCTCCAAAAAAGAATGTATGCACTTAAAAGGAAGAGGTGTAGCCAGGTTATTTGACCATAGCTCTTTGAGAAAAAGCTTGATTAAAAAACTATGAGAACAGTCAAATCCTTGATAGGTAGATAACTGTAATAATAGCATACTGCTGCTGCCCACACAATGGTTTCTTTATAGGCTGTCTCCTGTTCTCTGCTCTGAACTAAGCTGACAGCATAAGTGTGCCATATTGTCTTGAAGATTTCAGATTTTGTTTTTGGTTTGGATTTTTTTCAGCAGACTTTAGATCTTTTGCACAACATAAAGACTTAGCTTGTTCTGAACCTGGGTTCTAAAAATTCCCTGCAAATATAAAGAGGAAAAAATAGTGCTTTGCTACCTGGAATATAAACAAAACATCCTTTGAATACAATTATTGAACTCTAGGAAAATATTGTTTTAAGCTGAGTAAACTGAAGCTAGTTCCGTGCTGAATAGCACTTGAGTCCTACAGTAGTAATGTGGGAACTCCCTGGCTAAAGAGGGAGGGAATGGCTACTTGTGATAAAGGAATCCAGCCAAGCAGCACATAGGAAACATAAAAAATCAATGGATTTTCCTGGTTCTTTAATGAAGCATTTTGTTTAATGTGGTAGAAGGAAGAAATTCAAATTGGGAAGTTGTATCTTCAGATTAGGAAAAGGACTCTGCCACATCCACCATCTTTTTAACAATTATGTATTAAAAAATGCTATTATTTTCCTTTTGTTTGAATGATTCTCTTCTACTATTAAAGAACTGAGAAAATAGTAAACTGTACCAATGGTAGGAGGCAAAATTTTGCTTGGAGAAGTTTTACTGTTACATTGAATTAATAGCCTTACTGTATGCCAGATGCTTGAGCAAGGGAAGTGATATATTCGTACTTCTAATGTGCAGTTCCTGGGCCCGCCACGACCCAGAAGAGCCATGGTAGGGGTTTGTCATCATCTGAAGTCACCAGCTCTCCAAGCTGGTTCAAGAGAGAGTATCTTCGCTCGCTCAGTGCTATGCTTTCTTTTCATCTGATGAAAATGGCCCTTTCTATGCATTTCATAGAAGCAGCCAATTCAGTTCTAAGTATAAAGTAGTTTTTAGTTTTTTCTTCCAGTATTAGATTTCTCTCAATGAATAATTATGGGTGTGTTATGTTTCCATCCTTTTTCACCTCTACCACTTACTAATTTTAGAACCTGAAATTTATAATGACAGCACTGAGCCAGGACTCTTGGCTTAAGAAATGAGAATGTTTTAAAGGCAGGCTTAATATTTGTATCTTTCTTGAATACTCTATTAAGAGTTAGCCTGACCTACATTGAAAACTTGGAAATCTTTTCAGTCTGCAAGTGAACAGAAGACCATAACACTGAGAAAAAGCGTGTGTTATTTTCCCCTTAAAAACATTAAAATAAACAGAAATGAAAAGGAAAGCCTTATTGTGGGTCTTAAGGTTGCTTATTTCAATATATGGCGTTGTCAGTGTTTGATTTAGTGCCTAGTGCAGTAACTGTAGTTCTGTAGACTGTGTGAGGCAGATGATCTATTCTAGCATGTCTCTCACATGCCATTAAAGTAGAAAGTGTTTCTAGATTATATCTGAATAATATTGTTAAAAGAACAGCTGATTAAATTATTAGTGGAGTTTATGGAGAGATTCTCTGTGATGCTACTTCAAGCAGTACCATCTTCTAAGTAGGCTTCCTATTGTGGTCAGAATAAACTGTAGAGGTGATGCACGTATAAATTGCTGATAAATATGTAAAATTAGACACATATTAGACTTCTAATCAGAGTTATTAAATGTGGCTTTGTTATCTCAGTCACTGAGTGCAATTAGAAAGGAAACTGTCCTGGAAGACAACTGTCATTCTGATATAATATGCAAATATCTCATGCAAGATTTTATTACTTGAACTCCTGACCTCCTTCCAAGCAGGAGGAGGTCAGAGTTCAAATAATAAAATTTTGTTTGTCCAAGTCATGCATAATTTGCATGTTTTATAAAAGCTAAGCCTCAGTTGTCATTGAATTTATTTATATACCGATTTTAACACACACACACATCCTTCTTTGCTCTAACGTATGAATAAGTCATACAGGAGAGTAGCCTCACTTACTTAAGTATATGGCCAGCTTCTATTTATGCTCCAGTTATAAAAACCCTCATAAAATGCATCTGATTATTCAAATTAGATTGGTATTGCACTGATAGCAGTCAGTCAGGGTTCAGATTGCTGCTCTGCTCAGGAGAACAGTGTCCAAAATGTTATTTGCTTAAAAGTCAGATCTCAAAGAGAGAAGCTGGAGTGCTTAGGGGTTGCAAAGTTGTTAGCTGGCTCAGGCCACCCTGCTAAAGCCAAGAAACCCACTGGCTGTGAATCTTTTGAGTTCCTCACAATATCTGTCTACATGATTGCTGCCTGATTTTTCTCTTCAAATACTGTGGAGAAAGGGCTTTGAATTTGACCTAGGATTAAGCTTTTTCAATGCAAGCTTTTTTTTTTTTTCCTTTTCTTTTTTATTTGTTTTTTTCAAGGATATGAGCCTTCATTTTCTTTCCTTGGCTTGTAAATTGTATTGCAGCCATAAGCACAACATGCAATAATGCTGGTGGTATAAACTGATAAAGGAAGGTCAGATTTTAAAAGAAGAAGAAGAAGAAAAAAAGTTGATTTTAATTTTCCAACTAACTAAAAATCCATGTGTTGGGAACTGGTATTCTGTGTAAACAAAAGACAAGAAATTATTCACACAGATGGGTTTTTTTTTGTTTTCTCTTGTTTGTTTTGGTGGGGGCTCTGAAGCTGGGCTGAAAATCCAGCACTCGAGCAAAAACAAACAAGAGGAATTCTCTGACATGGTGATCTTTTCTGGCATTAATATTAAAGGGTCACACTGGGTTTTACAGCTGTGATGTCCGGATTTGGAGGAATCTGTTCACGAGCAAGAGAAAGGATGGCATTACTGCCAGGAAATGTATAAGATTTCCCAGTTTCTAAATACCTATTTAGAATGCAGAAGTCCCGTTTCCAAATGCATGGTGTTGAACCCAAGCTTCTTTTCAGGCTGTTTAAATCTACTATAAAGACACATCTACTTATATTTTTGTAAGCCACTTCTTCTCAAGTCCCTATTGTGACAGCAGTTTCTTCCTCTGTGACAGAAGACCGAAGAAGTACTACCGTGTAATGCATTTTCTGTGTTATTAATGGGCAGTGTGTGATCTGTGTGATCAAATTCCCATGCACTAATGCTGTTTCTTTTATACCAGTGGACTCTCCTTCTTGTGGTATCTGCCAGAGTGTTTGTTTTTCTGGTTATGTTACAAATGATCAGCTCAAATTCAGCAGACTTCTTTCACTAGTTTGCTGTCTGAGAGATGAAGGTCCAAGCTTCCAAGGACAAACACTGAAACTGTGTGCTAAGCTTTCATTCTTGCCTTGGCATGGTGCCCTGACTGCAAACTAGAATCAAAGATGAGGTATAGAGACACTGTAAAAGCAAATGCACTGGGGTTTTGGAGGCTGAATCGCAGTTAAGCTGTTTAAAGCCAGGCAAGTGCACTCTGATCCAAACAAAAAAGGCTTTCCCCTCCCTTCTTCTCTATCCTTTTTGAGATAAATTTCCTTTCCTTATGGCACCCCTATTTAGAAGAACATAGTACTATGTGAACAATTTTTTTTAAACAGAAGTTCTCTGATAGTATTTCAAACCCAGGTCAATTAAGGCAGAAATAAGGTAAGCTCAATTGCTTAAAACAATGCAAGTCTTTGTGCCTAATTAAAAAGGGCTACATCTAAATCCCCATGTTTTATATATTTGATCCACTTTCAGATCTTCAGCATGATACTCTGAGTTTATTCCACAAAACTGCAGTTCTGCATGATTTAAAGAAGAAGAGCTGTTTTTTTACATCTCAGTAACTGCATGATACCATTAAATTAGGCCACAGAAACTAAAGTCAGATGGCTTCTTAGTCTCTGTGTACATATACAAATGCCTTGGGAGACAGAAGATGGAATAAATGCAATCTTTTTTCCTCTGATTTTTCATCTAGTATTGAATCCTCCAAACACTGACATTTTGGTTTAGTGTTATCCTATAGGCTTGAGTTATTAAAGATCCTTACTCTGCAATTAGATTTGATCAGACAAAACTTTAGTCTTTGTGTGCTTCTATCCAGACTTGGGCTGGGGAATGGACTGTGTGAATATAAAAACATTACTAAAGTCTTAGCTATCCTTTCTGAAGAAGACTATTGCAGATTGAAGACTCTACCCGTTCAGTATTTGATGTCACCTGACAGCCTGCAGTTTTAAATGAAAGATTGCTGATGTATTTGGTTTATATTTTGGACTGTGAAGTAGATTTGATTCTGTTTTCCCATGAATCATTAAAACATGGGCAAACTTAATAATATTCCTTAAGTTTAAGCTTTTTTAAAAAAATGTTGAGGTATTTTTTCACATAATGTGGTTTGTCTAAGATAATAAAGCACATGTCTATAAATAAAAATTCTTATAGTGAGCAGTGTTCACTTTAGTCACAGAATCAGAATGAAAAAACAGCAAACCACAAAACATTTGCATATGCTAAATGTCACTTTGAAACATGGAGTGTGTATGGGAATGATTTGTGAGTTCAGAGGGAAAATGACCTTATCACTGCAGCAGATTCCATTATCTTCAGGAATTATTATATTTTCAAGATGTTGTAATAGATACATCCCCAGCAACAAGAAACAGCAAAGCAATTTTAGCAGCACTGTTAAGAAATATTATATTTGTTGCCATGTTTAAGTGCATTCCATGACACATGCAGAAAGTTTTTCTTAAACTATATCTTTATCCTAGAGGGTTTTTGTAAAAAAAAAAAGATCAAAAAAAAAAAAAAACCCCACCAACAACAGGAAAACAACTCAGCAACAGCAGAAAAATCTGTGAAATCTGTGCTGATGTTTAAACTTTAATTGGTGTTTGTGCCATATTACAAAGGAATGTCAATACTGGTATAAAACCAAAAATAATTTTTAAAACAGCATAGGTTTTGTTGGAACTTATCTGAGAGGCAGTGGGGTGCAATTAGCTAATGACAAATGTGTTTAGGTAGAGTTAGCTGAATTCTACATGGTACAAAATGTGGGATAGGACAACAAAAATAATTGAACGCTACCTTCAGCTTCCTGGCATACTCTACCCCAGCATATTTTGGTATAGACCCAGGCCTGCTTGATTTTGCATCCAGCTGCAAGGGTCCTCCTTGAGGGGTTTTGCGTAACTGAATCTCCAGCACAGTATTCGAGATGCACTTTTTTCACCTTAAAAACAGCGTGCGTACTGTGAATACTGGAATGAAACTTCAGAGATGCTTGATTCTCCAAGGCATCCATGTTTTAATAGCCATAAATTCTCTCAAAATAAGGCAAATGTCCATTACTGAACCATTCTTTGAAGTTTCTTTGTGCTGACAGTCTGGCATGGAGCAGTCCCTGTGAAGGATGCCAAAGTCTGGGCCTTTTCCTTGGCGTGCATGTACATTAGAAATAATAGGATGCTGTTTATTACAATCGCTGCTGATGCCTTAAGGGAGAATTAAATAAGGAAAGCACAGGAACTACTACATTCCACATAAAACAGCAGGGAAAGGATGGGAGGTTGCAGAGGAAGTGGCAATCGGAGGAGGG
>NW_010586072.1:33495-110883 GCF_000705375.1 Tinamus guttatus | reverse complement strand
AGAGGGATGGCCCAGGCCAATGAAGACAATACTTCCTGCGGGGTAATCACTGTGTGATACACAAATGCCTTGCTACTCCACCTCTTTTTCCCTTGACAAAACAACTCTCTTTTTTAAATCTCTCTCTCTCTTTTTTTTTTCTCCTTTTTGTGATGTGCTTGTAAATCCCACCAACTCTTTCAATCTTAGAACGAGATTTTCATACTTTTAGGCCTTCTAAAATCCACTGCACCTTTTCTAGAGTACTATGCTGGTTTTGTACAAGACCAATTTCACAGACTTTGTTTAGCAGGTGGTTAAAGCATCTGAAAGATCAGTTTCCAGTGTTTTCTTTTCATATACTTATTGCATTAAAATAATAGGAGCTCTGAACAGCACTCTCTCAATTTGAGCCTCTCCAGTTGTGAAGATAATGCTTTTGTTATTTTATAACCAAGATAAATAAGCATTGGGCTTCCCAATTTCAAATTTCCAGACTTTACCTATATAACACATATAACATATAATTAAAATAGTAAATTGATCCCTTTTAGACTTTTTGAAAAAGATAATGAGAACATATTTCCAAAGCTAGATTATGACTCTTATGCAAGACCTGTCTTCATAGTTGAATATTTCAGGACTAGCCCAGATACTTTTATTTGTGTGATGTACTAAGAATACCTCTTTGGAAAAGTAAAGTTCCCACATTAATTTATTAATAGAAGATACCTTTGGATAGTAAGCTAGATTGCTATATACTTAGGTTCGGAAAACCTGTAATTTAATTGCTTTTGTAAGAACAAGTCCTTTTCTGGGGCTAAGATAACCTATTTGTATGACAGAGGAAACGTGTGATGGAATAGTTATCAGCATCAAAAAAAATGCCCTGTAATCAACACACACATGTGTAGGAGTCTGTGGCTAACAAAAGGGGAATTGGCATTTATATATCGAAATAGTCCTCTATAACACATCTATTTGGAGTGTATATTTAGCGGTATTGCTTGCCACGATAGTGACAACGTCGCATTTTCCAGCCTACTCTTCTTGTGGTGCCTATTTACTGCTCACGTGTCCTAGTCAGCTAACTAAGGGGTGGGGTTGCTGACGGCGTTGGCAGATGCCCACTCAGTGGAGAAAATGAGAAATACCTCTAAAGTTCAGAGAGACTGACACAACTCTTCCTCGTTTCCTGTACAGAAATAAGGGCAGGAGAGGTTGCAGAAACCACAATAGCAGAGTGGAAAAATGCTTGAGTTTATGAACAAAATTTGGATAAGTCACAAACTGTGTGAAAGAGGGTCCTATGACTAGATTTTTTTTTTTTTTTCAGTAATGTTTGGAGAAGTGTGGTTGTTACCAAGCTGTCATGGTTTAAGGTGAAATCTTTCCTGCAATTTCTTAGTATTCTGCATTTTCTGTACCACAGTATTCTTGTAAGCTGTGGGTAATGAAAACTAAAAAGTAATGCAGAATGATGGACAAATTACTTGCTTTTTATTTACTAATTCTCTGTATGCATGTTCTCCTTGTCAAAGAAGAAAAAAGAAAATTAACAGTAAAAGAAAAAAAGACAATCCCTGACAAAAAGTGCAAAAAAATGATATACTCTCAAATTGCCAATATGAGAGCTATACACTTTTAAAGAACCATTTAAAAGCTTCTGTGAAGAATCTTTGGAGACTTTCTGCTTAATAACTTTCTGCTTAATAACTAGTATTAAGTCCATATTTTCCCTCATCAGGTTCATCAAAATAGCCTTTTCCAAAAATCGAATAACTTTCTAACAGAAAAAATATGTAGCATCTTTTCTGAGATTTCTTCTGAAAAGGAGGACCACGGATATATAGTTTTTGCTACTACAAAGTCCCAGTGATTTCAGATAGATACACAGTAAAACAGAACTGTAGATTTTACCTAAAGTTAATCTGAATCCTGGCAATTATTATATACATATGGACAACCTTGGAATAATCAAAGGAACATAGAACAAACAGGAAAAAATAAGAGAGATAAGGGAAAGGGGTTGCAAGCTGCTTATTAAGATTAGGTTTGAACTGCCAATCAGTCATCTACTGCATGTCCCACACAAGCCACTGCCATTCTAGCAAATGCAGCAAGAAGAAGAAAAGATTTTGCTGGATAAATTCTATGAGGGTACTTTCAGAAATCAGAATGTTATGGTTCCTCCTTGTCCAAACCCAATTGACCAAACCAGACCTGAGCAACTACTTCAAAAAGGGAGAAAAATTCATTTTGATGTTTCTGCAGATTATTTGGTTAGCAGGGAGATTTTAGATACAAAGCGCCATGTTTCAGGTCAATGCTTTTGGAGGAACTGTGTCAACTGTCTTGTATTTGTCCATTATTTTACTAGAGTTCACGGAGAATACCATTAACAAAGCCTCCATCATTACTCCAGCTTTGAGCCTTCCATCGTAAGATGAGATCAGAATTTCCTGTAATATTGGACAAGCAGTTGCCAAATGTTTGCTGCTAGATCTGCATAAATACTCGGGGCTACTGCAGCAATGCAAGGTGCTTTTAATTTTCCCTTGTAAACACCTCATCAGATATCCAGAAAAATAATATTCAACTGTCCTGAAATGCCCTGATGGTGCAGATAATAGCTTTATCAGAGGTAGGACACAATTCCATCTGCTTCTGTCAGGGTGATTTGCAGAGCTGGAAATGTTTCTGTTCTTTCATTTTTCCTCCCAGAGACCGCCACACCTATTAATGAAATGTACATTTCTGGGTATTTTTCCCCCCTTGTTCATGGCTAATGAAACAGTCTGAAAGTATGGTTTTTCTGCTAAATTTCAAGCACAGTCTAAACATTCATTACTCCAAAAGAAGAAATAGTTGTTCTCTTTTGCTTTTTTTTTTTTAAAGTTAGGTGGAGGCTGACATTTCCCAAATGCTTCTGAGCAAAAATAATGAGAAACAAGTTACCATAAAGATTTTTTTAAAAAGCAGGAAAGTGACAAGAGAACTCTTTTTGCCTAGAAGGATTTATTTTCTTTTTACACAGATTCTAGCACATGCTGTAAGAGTGTTGCAGTCCTGAAACACTTGAAAATAATTATGAGAGAAAAATACTGATAAAAATTAAGTGATCCTGGGAATAGAAGTTTGGAAGTTGTAAAAAAAATTAGAAATTCTAATAATATAAAATTATTTACATATTTATCAATACTTAAAAATATTAAGATAGAAGACGGTAGATATGAAGCTATATGATATGCTTTGCAATACAGTCACAAAACTTGACTTTTGAAGATCCACAGAGCTTGACTTTTGAATCACTCAGTGGAAGCCAACACTCCCTCTTAAAAATGTTTGGTTATAGAAATCAGTTGAAGATCGGTTGTATGATCATCTATGATCATCACTTTTTGTTCCCTCACCTGAGTTATATTTGCAATTGGAGAGGTGATCTGGATGTGGCAGGCCGCAACAATGTCCCAGTAGGGACTGCATTTCATAATGGGAGGTGTATTACAAATGTTAGCTCACAAATGTGTTAGCACACAAATGAAGTTCTCTCTGTTAGCTGGGAATGGAATTCAAATAAAAATATTTTTGTCCCCTTTTCATTCCAGTAGTCTTTGAGTAACTCTCTTGGGATATTGGTGTTTTATTACGTTAAAGATGCATCTAAGCACTCCTACTTGGTAACTTATTGCTACTTGGTCTTCATGGGCACTTAAGAAACTATTTACTATCTAGATTACAATAAAATATAATGTGTGAGAAAGAAAGGGTAGGTAGCACTGTCATAGTAAAGCAAGTATACTAATGTGACAAGCATCACTCATAGTTAGTCCCTCAGTCTTTTCTTGTCTATTCTCTATTCTACTGTTGGTGAATTTTGTGTTTATGACCCAAGGATGGAATTTCTGAGAGGTGAACCCTCTATGCTCTCCATGCTATACCAATCTAAATACACTTTTCTGTTTTTCATTCTGTTTTGAAATGTATGTATAAACTGCCATTCAACAATCATCCCAGTCAGTTTTCAAATGATGTCATCTTCTTACAAACTCAGTGAGGGAATCTAAAAATCCAGTGTCAGCAGTACTTTTTTGGATATTAAATTTGCAGTTGGTTAGAGTCCACTTAAATTCCCTGAAATAATTCAGGCTGCTTCCAACCAAGTTAGAAGCCAACTGTTGCACATACTAGGTGCAATTGTTTTTCTTCACTTTTTTTTTTTTTTTTTCAGTTGGCATGATTGCTTCACGATTAAAAAAAGACAAAACAAAATAAAACCTTAAAGCACTACTACTCTTAGGTTTTATAAAAGATCACTGTTGTAAGAGACATCAGGTTCAAAAAGGCAAAGAGATACTTTTGCATCAGCATCATGATAGTTAGAAAAAAAATGAAAAAAAAGACTTATGGGAAAAATGAAAAGCACAGTTTTATCACTGGATTTTGTTTACAAGCTGATAAGCACAGTGGTTATCTGGTCCCTGGAATCTTGCACTATGTTTAGTGGAGAATGAGTGCACTTCCAGTCTCTGCTGCAGATATTGAAGGGCTGCACGTAAATGGGGTCACATACACAAGAAAACACTCCTGTTTTTTTTTTTTTTTTTGCTTTTTGTAATGGATACTGCATTTGACACAGATGGTAGCAATAAGAAGCCAAACTCCAAGGCTGCCAGCTGCGTCAGTCCTTGTTCCTTCAACACACCTCATCTGCAACAATAACTGCAACTCCTCTTCTGTTGTACCCTGCCACTTTACCATGTACCTTTTAAAAATATTAAGCAAATTATTCAGAGGACTTGCTCTACTGAACTGTTATTTGAGAGGACAGGGGAAAAAGTGTCATGCTCTAACTTTTTTTTTTTTAATTAAGATTGTCTTAGAGTTTTAATGCTCTCAGCATTTTCACAGCTATTTTCACAGCTGGATTAAAAGTTGTATTAAACTGAATTCAAGTTTTAATTTTATTTGATTCCCCTACTGTGACTTGTGTTATCTGTCAGCTCTGCAGTCCTGCAGTGCAATGCAACAACAGAAAACTCAGGAGCGAATGATATATTCCAGGTGCATATTCTTTGGATAAGAAAAAAATGTGAATCTGTTCTGTGTAGAGAAAACACTCATTCTTCCAGGTTTTAAATTAAAATATGTTAAATAAACATAAAATTAACTGGTGGTGGCAGGGGAAAGGATTGGGACATGACTTTTTAAGAACCTTCAGAGATTTTTACATACCTGTGTCGGAGTAAATGTACTCTGCCCCTTTAAAAGGAATTTGCACTTTAAAAGCCTTTATATCATTAGACCTGCACAGATAAGCCATAAGCAAAATGAAAATGGGACTCTTCCTCCTTTAGTGTCAAGAGAAGCCACTTGCAACATGTTCATTAATACTAGGATTACACTGTCTCAGTACATACTTGGTGTCACTGGTTTAAATCACTCCAGTGCTATATGTTATATTTTTTACTTTGTTTGTATCTTATGTTTTGCTGGAACTAATGAGAACCATGTCTTTAGAGAAGCGTATCTTTAGACCTAATGTGTAAATATTGTTTACAGCAGTGGAAGATATCCTTAATCCCCCCTGTCCTTTTTTTTTTCTGCTGCCCTTTTAACCCTAAAATGCCCTTCTGATCCTTCAGAAGAGGTCACTTTTTAGTCTTTTCTTTTTCCTGTCCCTCACATAAATTTATATACAGACACACAAACACACATATACATATATGTGTATGAAGATGTGCATATGTGTATGTGCCTACAGGCCACACTAGCTTGTGAAGTTGCCATGAGTGTGATTTCATCACACCATATTTGTGAGCTGCCCTGGAGCTGGGGCCAGCATAGACTATATCTGCCCTGCCTTGGGGGACATTATCTCAGACAGAGGGTGATGAGAGCTGAAATTGCCCTGGCAGAAAGGGAAATGCGGCCTGATGTCTCATTTTGGGGGCAAGACCTTTCAGCCTTAATAGGAAAAATAGGGGACTCAAATGATATTATCTTTTCTGCTAGCTGTGATTAAAAGAAAACGATGCCTGTGCGTGGAGACCAGCTCTGGTAGGAGATCTGTGCGTTAGGAGGGCTTCAAAGCTGTTAACCCGATTGACCTTCTAAGCTGTAGGAAAGCCCCATTTAAGGGCTGGCTAGCTTCACATATGAACCAGATCCTGAGGTTCTCAGTCTGACAGAGACTAGACAGATTTGGATATGTCCAGAAACGTATAGGATGCAAACCAAGGCATCTGGGAAACTTCAGAGTAAAAACCAAGGATCCTGAGAATTGCAGATGAGTGAGATCTGCGAGGGGCAGTCTGAACTCGAATGCCAACACCTCACTTCTAGTCAAGATGCATTTTAGGTGCCTCTTCATATTTTAGATTTGGCCTCTTCATGAAACACTTGGTACAATTTGGGAAGAATGAAAATATAATAAAAAACTTCACTTTCTTCTTTCTGGTTATCTTCGTAAACAACAGGCATTTAGTCTCGTGCTTAAAAATATCCTGAACTTCAGTAAGTTAAGAAAACTTATTATCTTCAATGCGATAACATCCTAGCCATGACTTTGATTTTCATAATATTCATTTCTAATCCTGCATCTGATCGTGAAAGGATTACTAAAGAATCAAACAAATCAAGAACTCTCAATTTCTTGTGTGCCTTGTTTGAAGAGTGAAAAAAAAATCCTCAAACACTTTAATTTCCCTGTGCCATGATTTCACTTCCTTTCTTTTTCTCTGTTCTGTTTCTTTTCTGAAGAAGGCCCTAATTCATAAAGTTGCTTAAATCTGAGCTCAGCTTTAAAAATTCCCAGGTATGGTACTAAGTACGTATTTACCAAACTGAAGCCTCAGTGACAAGAGTTTTATCCTTTTATTAGCCAAATTCACCAAGATTAATTTGCACTGTGCAATATAAATCTGCTCACAGAGAATTAGGATGTTAGAACAGCTTAGAAAATAGTTCTGTCCAACAAAATGAGGTCATTTGTTAGGTATTTGCAGATGTGTTATAGTTCTTATTAGTGTAATGTAGTGAGCAAATGTTGGAATTTGTCTTTCTTTGGATTTACAACAGGTACCCTGAAGCTGTTCTTTGTTTCCCCATTCGTCCCACCCCTGACTCCTTTTTTCTTTGTTAGTATGTAGATAATTACTTTTTTTTTGAGATAATACTGTCTTATTATATCAATAAATAGAATTAAAGGCATTATAAACCTAATCGCAAAATGCCAAAACAAAACTTTACGTGTTACTTTTATAGAAAACAGATGAGTGCAGTGGCTAGGAAGACTGTCTTCTATGAGACTTTAAACTAAAACCTTTGCCTACTGCACTGAGAAGTTTCTCTGTAAAGAGAACCTAAATCAGAGCAATTTGCAGTAGACCAAGATGAATAACCTTGCAGATACCAGTGCTATAAAAAGCATACATTGTAGGAATTAAATGAGCATTAGATTCCAGAAGTTGCAAGCAACAATTTAGCAGAAACCACTAGTAGTTATTTTTCTCTTTAATTTTTATTTTCAGCAGGTGTCCCCTCTTGGTAATGATAAGGGACTCCTAAAAGACAGAGTGGAGATAGTGACTATAAATACTCCCCTAACTGTCTTAAAATTAAATGAACATTCCTGAAGCTTAAAATATCCTTAAATTGTACACTTAAAATTTTATTTAAAGCTATAAGCTGTTTGTCAGGAAGTCCATTTGCTACAATTAAACTAGTACTACAAAATGTTTGCTACTTAAGGCCTATACAACACACTAGTTCTGGGGAAGAAATGTTACAACTGACTTAATTTTGTAAAATACTTGGTTGATAGCATACTGTATGATGGGTATGTATCTCCCACAACACTTTAAGATGATCTGTTTTATCTAAGGTGGTGCAGTGGCAAAATCTCATATAAAATAAGCAAAAAAAAAGACCATCAGCTTTGAAAAATCCTGATTTGAGCCCAAATGTCAACCCAATGCAAAGACCAGGACAGGCAGGTATATAACAGAATCAATGGAAAACAAAGGATGTTCAAAGACTTCAGGTGATGTCAGAGTAAATGTCACCTACCTTGAACTTGATCATACTCAGTTCTAACTTTTAAAAGGCTTATGTTGTCTTTAAAGAATGTAATAATGATAAAATTTCAGCTTACAGAGACTTGAATCAAATGTAGCAATTAATATGAGAACCGTCTTGCCTTAGAGATTGTCTTGATTACATAGTAAATGTGACTTGTCATTTTTAGTTTCAAATAACTGCCTGTACCAAACCTTACTGGATCACTTTTTATTATTACTAAAAAGCAGGCAAAAGCAGATTTCCTTTCAAACAAAAACTCCATTTTTAATTCATTTAATATATTGCCTATCCTTTTTTTAGATTTTTTTTCTTAATATTATTATTTTTCTGAGTTGAAGCTCTAAAATTGCATTTTGATAGGTACAGTTTTCATCTCTGAATATTCTATCTAACAGACAGCAGGAACTCTTATAGAAATGCTGTGTATGACATAGCAAGTTTGATTCTCAACTCCAATAAATTCCTTTGAGCCACTCAAGATGCCCATGAATGGTCTGCTTCCCCTTTTGCATGCTACACTGATAAAGTGGGAATTATAGGAGATAGATTGCCTTGCAAAATCCTATGAGAAATATGGTTAGGAAAAAATTTCAAATGCACAGTTGCATATCTTGCCCCAGTGATGCTCTTTTTTTTTTTTCCTATGATGTGGGCATGTCCTGTCATTTTGAGAACTCAAAATAAATTGATCTTGCTGCCTCAGTTTTATAGATAATATCTACATTGTAGCACCTGAGCCAACCCATTTAGTCCAAGTATGTCTGTGTGATTTACAGTCAGAGCACTGATTCTGTAGAGGTCCAAATGCAGTCTTAAGAGCTATTATTGTGACTAAATATTAACACTAGTGAATACCAGCCCAAAGTTCTTTAGAGATGTCATGAAAAATATTCTGTAAGTCCTATTAAAGTCTGTTTTATTTTCTCCCTCCTGCTCCCTTATCCCTCTTATGTCTTTGATAAAAACTTTTTTTTCTTTGAGTATTTCTGGGGTGAAATAAAAATGAAATGTTGTTATTGGGGCTGTTAATAGGGCTTTTTTTTTTTTTGGCCACAGTACATTTAAAATTTGTTTATTAGTCCCTGTCTTAAATTGATCAGAATTCTTCTGGAGGGTCCCAGTCCTGCAAAATACTTAATTTTGTGTATCTGCAAAGGCCATTGATTTGTAGTTTATTATTCTTTTCCAAATGAAGACCTGCATATAATTATCATTTGTCTTTGGCTAATCTCGACACTTAATGTAACCAAAAAAATTTCATTTTCTATAATCCTACTCTATAATGGTAACCACCTTTCTCTTTTCCAAGATATACCCTAGAAATAAGAGCTAGAAATTCAAGGATTCTAAATTAGTGGTATTCAGGCTACCAGCTGACCACAGGAAAGTGTAGCACTGATATACTTGATCGTATTGGTCTGGAAGAAAGAGGTCTATCAGAGAAAAGCTATAGTCCAAGCTGAAAAGCCACATTCGTAAGCTCATGAGAGAGCCCAGAGCTTGCAAGGAACACTTCACTGGCCATTTAAATCCATAAGTTGCCATGAAAATTATGGAGCTACCCTTTTTTCTTTGCCAGTAGGGCTCTCGCTCTGCTTATCTGGCTTTTGTACATTGTGTTCCTCTGCGAGCTCTAGCTGCTCATGGCAGGGGAACTCTTGACCTCCTGAGCTCACTGGTTTGTGCCTGCTTTGAAGCAGCCTGTTAAAATCAGCTCAAAGGAGTGGCAGTTAGATGGAGAGATGCTCTGGGGAGGGGTCATATCGACCGCCAAAATATTTCCAGGAACTAAAGATGAAAACCGGATGGCAAAGGACTTCTACAGCTGGAGAAGATGATTCAACTTCAGATATATTTGTTATGGCTCATAAGAGCAGGATCAGGGTTGAGAATCTGCTACTGGCGAGGAGAATGCAGGGGGAGAAGATTTTAATTATAAACATATTTATTAGCAATAAGTGCAGATACATGGTAGGGAGAAAGAGAGTTTTCATTTTTAACACATGTGCAATATTAATCACGAATGATACTAGGGTTACAAATGGGAATCTGCCTGGAGGCAAAGGGCAGAAGAGATGATTTTTATTAAACATGTTGAGCCAATTTCTGGCCGCTGACATATGCAAGCAGCTTCCATTGAACTCAACGGGAGGCCTACACTTGCATTACAGGGCGTGATTGTGCTCTGCATGTTCCATATGTATTAATCATAATTAAAAGTAAGGTTCAAGGCAGGGCTGAGGGATATGTGGTTGTGGCAGGGTTAGGGCCAAGGTAATCTGCTTTATCAATATACATTTCCTAAGGTGCCTTGCGTCTTGGCAGGGAATAAAAAAAGATGTAATTCATATGATAGGAACATACACTGATACGTGTTGTGCAATATTTCCTGTTTTAGTACAAATTGCAATTCTTTCAGTTGCCTTCAAAGGGTTTTAAAAGCTAAAAACAAAGGTTTAAAATTCTTTGGAACATGCACACTCTTCTAGTGTGTTATTTATTGAAATACAAAGATGTTCCCGAATGCAACCAAGTTAAACAACGAAATGAATCTGCAATGACTAGTACTCTTGTATTTCTGTCTGAACTGATAAGTTGTTGTCTTGTTTTATACTACATCTTTTAGATTGGAAATGTTTTTCTGCATTTGAGAGAAGACTTATTTCTCAGCTGTGGAACTGAGTTGTCCTGTATAATTTTACATGGTCTTGCTAAGTCTATGGATTCAGTTACTGTGTGTAGGAATTAATATCTTCTCATTTACTTGAAATATGTTTTGAATATCTTATTTTGAGCTCTAAGTTTAGTCCAACATTTCTAGATTTGGGCTTTCTTCACAGCTCTTCACTGTACAATGCTTGCTAAAATCAGTCCTTTCCTTTTCTGGTGCTTCTACTCAAATCAAGGACCTCTTCACATCTTGTGAGACTGAGCTGAGTGCTGAGTGTCCTCTTTAAGTAACTTTCAGTAACTTGCATTAGTGATCCCAAGGTGACGAGAGCTGTCACAAATAGAAAGTTGCTTTCATCTTAAGACACTTCTGTCTGCAACGGACTTGAAAGACTTCGCTCTGTCATTGCTTGTCAGCTAAGAAGGCTATTAGAAGGTTTACTTAATTATTTTCTATCTGAGGACTGCTTATTCCAGTTTAACTCTTCTGGCTAAAATACTAATGCCAGAATAAATTCCTGCTCATTCAGTCTATTTATTATTATTTTCATCTTTCTTTCTATGTACAGTCACATCTTACATTGAGTGATCTTAGGAAATACTCACCAATCCCTTATTCACCCCACTTCTTCCAGCACACAGAAGAATTGACATCTTGATTTTGATGTCTTTGGGAACCAGTGACATACTGGGCATCAATTAAAGACTTTTGTTCTAATTCATGGGTAGCCTTCTTGAATGTATAGATCTCCCTTTAGTACCACACAACTCTGTGTATCTCCAGTATGTCCCATGCCTTGTGTCCAATGGTCCCATGAGACATCATGCCTATCATGTATAATCCAGAAGATCTTTCTTCTGGATCCTGTGAGGAATGCTTAGAAATAAGAGTGAAATCATGTCTTTCCCTTAGACTTCAGTGAGAAATAATGTTTTGCTTCATCTGAAAAGGGAGGGAATACCTAGAAAATATTGGAAAAAATTACCTTCTTCCTTGAGAAAGCAACCTTGGAGGGTAAAGATAGCAACCTTTTCTTCTTCCAAAACACCTCCTGCACTGGTCACGTCATTTAGGAGACTTTGAGGTGAAAGGAATTTCTTCATGATTTTCTGCAAAAGTTGGAATATCAGTAGAATTATGTGGGTTGTGATGCCTTTTCTACAGCTCCGTTCAGATCCTACAGCTGCTAATTTCTTTATGAAAAATAATAAATAAATAAATAAATATTTTTCATAGCATTCTGGCTGAAGATCAAGCCACATCTTTGTCAAAGCAGTTTCTGGACTGCTGCAAGTTCTAAAACCTGACTGAAATTTATCAGTGAGGTCACCGATGCCAAGTGAGGCATTAATAGATTACATTTATATTTTTCAAATATTTTGTTTAAACAAATTAAATTCAAAGCAGACAGAAATGAGAAATGCCTTTTATATTTCTTCAGTGAAGAAGTTATTAAAGCTTGCCTAAAACTGAGTAGAAAAATCTCAGATGCCAGAAAAAAATAGTTCTTCTATAAATTATTGATGCCTTTTACAGATAAGCATATTCTAAGTAGTCAAAAAGAAACTGAAACCTAAACATAGGGAGATGACATTGACCTCGGACTAAGTATATCTTTGTTGGATAGAGAGTTTAATAAAGCTACTCAAATTTCTGAGGGGGCAAATTAAACATAGAGGGGAAGAGAAATCATGATGTTTGCTTTCAGCATGTGGCCTTCACTCATTAAACAATTTCTGCCACTGCTACAAGCCTTCACAGATGGTACTACCCTGTAAAATGTGGCTAATACCATAGTTCTGATTAATGTCAAAATCAGGAAGAATTATTTGTTAATTTCTAATTAGTCAGAATTGCAGAAGTTGCATTGTTTGATGGAGAAGTCTCATGTCGTAATAGAGGCACAGGAAAAATTAAGTGAAACAATTACTTTATGTTAATGAAGTCTCTCAAAATATTTACAATTTTAATTTATTTTGCATTTAACAACAATAATATTCATACAAATGATCCTTAAAATACCAGAGGGGTTCTACACACTTCTGTCAGAATTTACCATTGCCTTTTCAGAACTAGAATAAACCAAACTATTATTAGTGCAATGATTAGCCTGTATTTTTTTAGGTCTTGCTATAGCTATACAATCTGGGATTTCATAAAGTCATTTGACCATGGAGCACAAAGAGATTGTGGAGGTCACATGTCTCTTTTCCCTCTGCCCCCTGTTTTCCCACATGCTTTAGGATCAATTGTTTAGGATCAGTTTTTGCTTCGAGAATGTAATACATAAATTCACAGGCTAAACTTCCCTGCGGTTGTGATTCCATATTTCCTCACTTTTAACTTCTAAACTTAGCGTAAAGACTCATGTATTTCTAAACTTCATTTCTTCGTTCAGCAACTTAATCTATAATATGTCCAATACTCATCTACAAATCCATTTTTGTCTCTAAATTTTAAGATTTCAGCTAGTCTAGGAAGAACTCTCTGCCTCCTAACTGTTGGACAATTCTTACAGTTATGTTTCCATTACCATATTTAATGTATATATATTTGGTCATAAAGTACCAAGAATTGCTTTTCAATGCTTCATACCATCCACTCTTATGTTGACCCATACTCCTCCTCCTGCTACTTCTCCTTGTTGGCCCTTCCAGTCCTAGTTGCAGTTCTTGTGGAGAAGCCAAGCTGGGATCTGGTGCTTACCGCAGTGGGTGAGAGGCAGGTCAAAGTCCCTCAACGAAAAGGAGCTGAGGCTCCCAGCAGAAAGCATTTCAGGGTTGTTGCTCTCTCTTTCATGGACTATATGAGAACATGGGAATGTTATCCAAGAACTCTGAATCATGCTAAGAGCGGAGAGGCTTAATTTTTAGGACCAGTCTTTAACCTGTTTGTATATCAAATACAATTTTTCCTTATGAGTATTTCATTTAGGATGAAGAAATTTTCTTCGTAAAAAAGTTTCCAGCTAATGAAGATTGCAAGCGAGCAACACTCTTAGGTAAATAAGATGAATGCCACTTGAATCAAGGCATTTTCTGTCCTCTGTTTCTGGATCTGTTATAACTTTTGGCATATAGGTAGTCCAGTAGTAAAGTCATTGTTTATTTTTTTTCCAAGATTCAAATCAGTAATCTGACATGTTCAGAAGTTATTAGGTGCAAAGCTTTTTTCATTCATGTAGTCTTCATTATTTCAAAGATAATATATATACAAACTTTTTGATAATGCTATCTGAAGAAGTAAACTTCATAAGCACGCCCAAATACTGATTTAATTAACAGATAATGCCATACAATGTGGACATTGCATTTAATAATGGTTTAAATAAAGTGCATTAGAGGAAATTGCTAAGAAAAAAATTTGAAAAAGTTTTTTTTTTTTTTTTCCTAACCTCAGTCTTTCAAAACATACTTTTAAACATACAGGTCATAAGAGTACACAGTCTGTACTATCTGGATTGTTCTTGCACTTAAATCAAGTTGTTTTCCACTCTCCATAATGTTCTTTCAGGCCGTTAAAAGAAGGTTAAACTTCATTAACTCATTCACCCTGTTGATATTGGAAGTACTTACCCAGAATGCTTTTGGCATGAAAATGACATGTCTTTGGCATGAAAATGAGTTTTCTTCAAAGCCACTCTCAGGTTGCAACTGAACTCCTCCATGTGTAAACAACTTGAAATTCTTACGCTAGATTGAAAATCCATATTTTACCAAAGTGCTTGTTCACTGACTAAGAGGATTTCCATACTTCCTGGAGATTAACTCAATTGCTTTATGAACTAGAAATGAGAAACAATGCACATTTTTAAATTCAATTTTATCCAGACATTTGGACATCTGTAAAGAGATAGCAACAACATTGCTCTGCTTTAGCTGTTAAGCATTAGAATAAAGTCAGAAAAAAGATACAATAAAAAAACCTAACTGTTCAATTCTAATACAATTAACTAGTAATTGTAAGTACAATGTAAATAAGACCAACCCAAGGCCTGAAGTGTTTGACAGCTGCAATCGAAATCCACTTAGAAGCATTAAATGTGTATTTTAAATCTTTTGTAAACCTTTTGTAAACCTTTTAAACCATAATGATGGTTTAGATTGCATTTCATAATTTCATAATTTCATGTGATAGTATTTGTTCTGAGGCATCTGTCATATTTCAGAGGTAATGAAAGACATCTACAATGTTTCAGTGAGCAGTCACAGCAGATGATAATCCTACTGTATATAACAAGTTTGGCAAATGGTACTTTCTGTGCCAGATTTCCTTTCCTAAGTCCATAAATTCAGGAGTCAAAAAACTTAGGATACTTTGTTAGTATACTGCTAAAGTTACCAGAAACATGAATTCCTGACTGGCCATTGAGAAAGAAAACTAGAACTGTTTGATCTAACTTCTCCCTCTTAAAGTAAAGATTTAAAAACCAGATTAGAATATTGCACATCTTAACCAAATGAAGCAGACATCTCAACTTGGCCTCACTAAAGTCTGACTGTTACCTCTGTATATATCCAAACACATTCTTAACATCATATGATCATTCCAGAAAGTGTTAATTTTCAAGTGTATCTGCAAGCACATAGACATAAAACATAGATTTATGTATTTTCATATTACAAATTTTAGTTTGGTCAGCAAATCCACATAATCATCTTTGCTTCCTGGATACCTTTTTATGTTCTGTGCAGTGAGAGAGCCCAGGTATTTAAAGCTAGGCACATATGTGCCTAGCTGGTGTGCTGAGCTGGGCGCAAAGCAGAAATAGAATTGTTCCTGTGGAAAATGGATAGTGTAGTTTTGTGAACTATTGATAACTAAATGAAGAAAGCGGAGAATATTTTAAGAAGTAGATGCTGAGAAAGAAGTGGCAAGAGAAAAGAAGGATTTGCTGGGTAAGCATGGAGCGGTGTCTGTAGCAGCATGGGAACAGTGGGAGAGAGAGCAGGGGGAATAAAGACAAGAGGGAAGAGGAGCACGATATATGCACACATGCTTGTAATAAACCCTTCCCTTTACTTTTCTCTGTCCAATCCAAAATATTTACCTGATATTCTATGAATTTGCAGGAATTAGCTGATTTTCAGGAGCTTTCTCTCTGCAGAGTTTATCACAGATCTATTTAAAAAAAATAAGACACGCTTTCCTTTCACAACTGCCACATTTAACTGTTAGTAAAATCAAGGGATTGGGTATGTACAGAAACGAATTGAAGGGCTACCTTATTCTTCAAACAGTTCTTGTGGAAATATCTATATCAGATCGAAAGAGATACAGTGAAGTTTTTACTTGAAATCTATTGTCATAAGAATACCTGCCCCCACTTCCCACGCCTTGACAGTTGCTCTATTAAATAGACAATTAATAAAAGTATTTTAAAAAATAAGTAAAAATAATAAGTAGTTATGTGTAAGCCTCAAAACTGATGCAATACTGCAGTATCATTTTCCTGTTCTCTTCTAGACAGTCATGAGAGATGGGCTTAAATCTTGGCTTCATTGAAGCGATGACAAAGCTCCAACTGTTATTGCTCAGGCTTGGATATTTATATGAATTACAGCATTTCCAAGAGACCAAAATTTCTTATTTTGACTATCTTTAAGAATCTGAAGAAGCACCTAAGATTTTTTTTTGCCATTCTTTAAAGTTTACCAACTTAGTGTGGGGAGGTTTCACCTTAAAATTTTATATAACTCTTTTTTTAATACCGTGTTTGAGAAAGAGTACCTGACACTGAGGTAAGCAAAATTAAGTAAAAATAACAGGAAGCAAACAGCAAAATATTACTGTTGCTTGTAGGAAATTTATTTTCAGCTAGAATAAATGATGTTTTTATCAAGGGTTTTTATTATTTTTCTTAGTCACATATGTTTTCACATCCTCTTTGAATCTTATCTTCACACTTCTGAGCGTGATGAATGATCACAGTGGAAACAGTCTGATTGTAGGAAACTACTGCCCAATGCAGATGGGAAGCAGACAGCAATCTCTTAACATTTGAAATAAAAGCTAGAAATATTTTTTTTATCATTTAGTAGAACTATTTCAGGCTATTTATATCAAAAGAAGAAAAGCTCTGCCATTGCTCAGTCTAAAATGCTGAAGGGCATTTTCTGTGCCTTACATGACCTACTTTTAAAACCACAAGCTTTAAAAATGTCAGGATCTGTAAAATTATCTGTTTTAGTATTTTCATACTATTGAGGCAATGCAGAAGATTTAAAGCTCCTCTGTTTCTGCTGACTTTTCCCCAAAACAAATAAAAGGAATACAAAAAGCAGTGTGAAAGTCTAGTTTTGTAAAGATGTTGTATTTAAACTTTAGATATAAGATGCATTAAAATAATTCTACAATATATTGGCAGTATAACTGGTATTCTAACTTCCTACAGTAAAAGTCCTTTTCAACACCTGTTACTGAAGGTGATCATTATTACCTCAAGCAGAATTAGAATCTGATCATTAGAACATAGCATTACAAATTACGGACTAGTTGCTGGGCATGTCTTTTCAGAGTCAGTTTAAAGCTAAGTTTTAACCTTTTGTATTGTAAGAAGACAAAATATGTCTTCAATTTTATGGGTAGAGGCTGTGCATGAAATAGTGCCTGCCTGGCTGCTTGTCTTAAACATTTTGTGTATTTTCTGTTCATAAAATAGGACCCTTAAGCAAAACTTTTTTCCTGATATTTCTGTTTATTTTTCAAGTGTTGCATATAACTGAAAATCCCTCTCTGGAGATGGTCATTTCTGAAGAAACATTTGAAGATTGAAAGATAGATGTCTTTCCCCCACAACGTTTCATGGAATTGGAGCAACTGACAGTTTCATCAAAAATTGTCTTGGGAATGAAGTGCAATCTTCTCTAGTTGTTGGTGGAACTAGAGCCCTAATAGAAATATGCCATCATTTCTCTGTCAATTGCTTAAACAGTTATTGGAGACAGATTATTTGAACAAAACTGTTCAGCATATAGGCAAAGGATGGGCCTATAGGAAGGTTCAGCCACATTGGTGGTTTGGCCTCCTTACCATCATCAGTCCCAGAATATACAGTTCAGAACATTCTGCCCCGGTGACACATGAGAGGAGAAGCACTGACATTTTTCAGCATCTGTGATCAGTCAAATGTGGATTGTTCAGAGATAATGGCTATAAAATTCTTAATGTTTTTAAGAAAAAAAAAAGAGTTTGTTTTGATTATCTCTGCTATGCCTTATATATTTCCATGAAGTTCTGCTCTTAGGAACATATTTCCTCTTCACTGCTAATGTAGCTGGGACATGGACATTTGTGCAGACTGTACTACTTCTTTTTGAACAATAAACTGTGGAAACGAAACTTCTTATGAAAACATAATCCCTTAAATCTTTATTCTGGATACCAATTTTATCTGGGAATGGTAATAAATCATAGTCAGTGCATAAATTCACACAGAACCTTCAAAGCCTTGAAAATTCTGGCCTAAGGACCCAAAATGAGAAACTTCATGCAAGAAATTTAAGATTCTGTGATATTTGTTTGTTAATGAGGAAGTGACTAGTTCTTTCTATACCTTTTGTTTAGTTACACATTGTTCTTTTTGTAAATGGTTCCCAAAAATAAAAATGAGAGAACATCTGAGAGAGATGGTGAGTGAGTAATATTGAGGATGAAAAAAAGATTTTTTTCTCAAAGTTAAAGCCATTTGAGTATGAATCATTGGTTGTATAACAAGGTGAATGAAATATGTCACTGATGATATGACTTTGATCTCAGCAAAAAAGATCATGTTCTGTAAAACTGACCTATACTTACTATATGTGCCATTGCAGCAAATAATGACAAAGTTTTCAATAAATGTGTGAATTGTGGGAGTATTTAGGCTTCTGCTAGCGATGCATACAAAATTCATTGTAATGCACAACAGAGTTAGTGTCTCAGAGAAACAATTGTCTTCATCCAAAGCCAGAATTAGAAGTATGAGCTGAAATAATAATAATAAAAAAATACAATAACGACCTGGCTTTAAATATCCAGAAGGATTAGAACAGATAAAATACAGTTCACAGAGTATGTTAGAGAAGCTAAGTGAAGCTGTGTTTTTTTGTTTGTTTGTTTGTTTGTTTGTTTTAATGAATAGGAGGGAGGGAATCTGATTATCCAAGTGGAACAGGAATTTCAGCTTCAGTGTTCCTCCCCTCCCCTCCCCTCCCCTCCCCTCCCCTTTTCTCCCCTCTCCTCCCCTCTCCTCTCCTCTCCTCTCCTTTTTCTTTCTCTCTTCCTTTCTCTTTTTCCTTTTTTTTTTCCTCTTTCTTTCTTATTTTCTCTGTTTCTCACTCCATTCCAAAGGTGAAATCCTTTGACAAGTCTGGATTTTTTTTCAGAAGTGTAATTACATGCAGGTCTTTCCAGCATTAGATTTTAACTACCTAATTGCAATACTTAATAGTGGAATGTTCATGATAATACAAGGCTTATTATTGTCTGTAGGTATCCAACAGGGGGAATGCGATTCAATGAGTGAAATCCGTGCAGTTGCTGCTACACTACTGGAAATATTCCAGGTATACTCCTGGAAATATTTGGATGAAGGCATTCAAAGCCAGCTTTAGCATCCCTTTAGGATCCATAATACGCTTGTCTTATGCTTGTAAAGTAAGTATACCTCAAAATACCATCTACGGATATTCTTCTTCAATATGTCAGATATCAATAAAGAGAAACACTGTAGAGATTGTATGGTCTAACCTGTCCTACTATTCTACCTACTGACCTGCCAAATTCATGCATAACAGGATAAATCAAAATAGTCTTGATTTTGCTAAGTCTGGACATAGTAAATCTGAAGAAACCATAGCAGACTAACATACCTGTAACAAAGCAAAATCTTTGTAGCTTCTTAGGAGTTTCAGTTGAAACCTGTGTAGCTTCATTTATTTCACAAATGTGAGGACCTCTGGGTGCAAGGGTATGCCAGAAGTCACAGTAAACTGGAACAGAAATAATGAAAGTAAAACCTATTGCAATGGAATTATCTAGTGGAATTATCTCTTTCCTGTGACATTTGACCCTGGTGACTGTTGATCTGATCAGCGTGTTATGTGATGCTGAGAAGTATTCCAAGTCCAACAGGATATTAATGGAGTAAATAATCTGGTATAGACAAACTATACAGAACAGCAATCTTTACTCTTGCCTATGAGCCCGGAATTCATGAGCAGATGGTCCCTTCCAGTCTTAGATTCTGTTGAAGTGGAGGGGGAAATGCATATGCACACTAATGAAAAATGGCCCTCACTATAAAATATGAATGTGGATTTCAGTTGCCAGACAAATCTCAAGTGCACTGCAAAATCAAAAACATTCCTTAAGCTAACTCATCCTAGATGTAAGCTCTTTGCTTAATTTGAGCCAGGGTTTTAAAAGTGCTTAGAATTGCAATGAGTTGCATATAAAACAAAAAACATATTTGCTTAGACTTTATAATATATGTTTAGGTCCAAAATTCTAAACTCCTGTTTTCCTGGACTTAGATAATGATTTTGTTTTTAGTATCTATGAAGTTCAGCTTTCTTTGACATGAAAAAAACAACAAAAAGGCATTTTATTTTTGGCTTAGGTATGCTCTTAGATTTTTTTTTTTTACTTTCAATATAGAGAAAAAAATATGGTTTTCATTACTTTTTTTTTGTAAAAATAGTGTTTTCAATTTGATCCTAGTCGTGAATAAAAAAAACTCTTTCTACCCCAAAGAGGAAAAAAATGCAGCAAAAAGTGCCATATCTTCCTCCCCCCCCCCAAAAAAAAAAAGCCTGCTTTTTATTTTTTTCTGAAAATTCATAATATCTACTTTATATTTTTTTTTCTAAAAAATCATGATATAAGTTAAAAGAATGAGGGTTTGCTGTTTTTCTACATTAGAAGTTTTTTGTAGGTTGGTAAAATCTATTTCTTACTATAAAGTGGGCCAGAGCTCAACTATTCAGATCAGCTTTTTATTACCTCATGTGGATAGCAAAACTTAAGATAATCATTAGCTGAATTATAAATTCTACTCATATTATGACACACATTTTAGGAGGACCTGGGCCTGTAATCCCATAATTACTCTAACAAGATGAAATGCATACACAAAGCACGTAGGGTACACACTTTATATTTTCTGACTTTGTTCTTTTTATCCTCTTCATTAATGTATAGATTCTTTTTCCCTGGACTACAGGGCAAAATATGCTATATCAGCAACAAATAAAAGCTTCAAACAGAAATGTTTCCAAGGAGATCCTCCTGGCTTGTCTCTGGAATGACTTTTATTCTTATGAAATCTAATCCCCTGCTCTAAACAAATGGACTTTTTAGAAGTATAACTTATAATTGCAGTTCCAGGTTTTCCATGTGTTAATAAAAATGACTAAAATATTTTAAATAATGGAGAATATTCTTGTCATTCTGTGGCTTAGCTTTATAGTTTCTCATATTGTCACTGGGCCCCCTGGTGTAGAAATCACTATTTTAAATGCCTCCTTTCTCCCATTTTAGAGATGATGCCATCTGAAGTGGCCAGGGACGAAAGCTAAATTTTACCTACAGGCCCAGCCAACTTCACCTTTATGAGGAGACTCTCTTAAGTTAGTTCTTGGTTCTTAATTTCTGAGACAGTCTGAGAACCTAACTATACAGGAAAAAGTGGGATTGTTCTCCTTCATGGAGCTAGGTTGTATATACCACTTGGTAACAGAGCAAGGGGTTGGGATTATGTCCTTCACAGTTTCATCCTCTTCATAAAGACTCTGTATCCATGGTATAGAGACTCTCCTGCCATCTAAGTGATTTGTTACCCATTCCAGTGCCAACTCAATTTGCTAGTGGCAGTCCTCAACTATTTCTCACCCTCTCTCCTCTCTGGCTCTGCACCATGAGAGGTGCTTTCTCTGTTGGTAAGCCACAGAAAGGGACCAAGAACGAAGCATTTCTGGAGGCTGGAAAGGGAAAAAAAGACCATGATTTCCAGGGACATGCAGACACAAGAACTACAACACCAAGGAAAATCTATGTATGAAAATAGCTGAAATAGAAGAAGGCTAATCTCTAGCATAGTTATCATGTTCTCTTCAGATTATTCCTGTATTCAAAAGGAGTATAAAAGGCAGAATGCAGGCAGGAAGTATGGACAATACTTTTTAACACACTACTGTGTAGATATTTTGTCAAAAATGACTGTATAAATAGGCACTTGACTATTTTTAGTTGAATACAATCCAAGTTGAAACAGAATGAAAACAGAGAAATTTTTTCTTTAGCTAAAATTGACAAAAATACATGAAAATGTTTTCTCTTTTTTTGTTATTCAGAGGAGATTCTGTCAAAAAGATAAAATCAGTTGCCATAGGAAACTCTTCCTTGGTTGTTGATCCTGCAATGTTCAATGTTAAAATAATGGAGTAAAATACTTGCAACATAAAGGGTGAAAATCCACGATTAATATTTCTCGCAAAAATTTGTCTCTAGGGATTATTTTCAAAGCAATATTTTTAACTGTGCTTTGAAACTTCACTGACTTGCAGGTCTTGGCTTCAAACATGAAAGTCCTTTTTATGGCTATTAATTGGTGAAATTTTCCCTTCCTCTCAGGGCAGCTAGGAAAGAAAAGGAAAAGAAAAAAAAAGAAGGAAAAAAAAGGAAAAAGAAGAAGAAAAAAAAAATGCTCTGTTTTCTGTGGGAACTGAGCATATTAAATTCCAAAGGGAGAAAGGTTAAAGATTAAAAAAGGGATAACTGTGTCATACAATTTGCCAGGCTCTGCTGCTGTCTGAGGAACCTTATTTTTGTCCTCAATTGGTCTCTCAGGCTCTTGAAAGTGAATTTGTCAACAAATATTACCTTGTTATTATATGCTGACTTTTGAGAGACGGTGTTTTCTTTATTAACTTTGGTTTTGAAATTTGGCTTTGTATTGCAAAAACAGTACAAAAAAAAAACACTGAAAAAAACCACATTTTTGTTTTGGCTTGTTTTTTTACTAAATCGTATCTCATGTGCTTTTCTGTCCTAACTGAAACCAAAGCAATGACCAGATCTTTTGCATGTCCCAAGTACTTTTCATGTGGTCAGTATAGAAGCTGCACCTTTGCAGAGATGACAGCAGTACAACTCCATCCACTGTAGTTGTAGAATTTAATTCCCATGGCCAGTGTGAAATACACAATGCTGCATGTGTAAGTTTGTTTACTCCTGTTGCTCAGCTTTTCCAGAGAAGGTGAAATAACGGTGGAGCAAAAATCTGCGGTTATATGTCATCTGCTTGGAGAAAGGACTGATGTGCTTAGATAAGGCCTCGAAATTAAATCAAAGTGCTAAGTGCTGTAAAAATACACTTGAAAAGGGTTCTCCACCCCCCAGGCCTAAAATGCTTTTTTTACTTATATATTCTATATTTCTACATACATATACAATGTGTATTACCAAAATTATCAAGTTCTATTTGGCTCAAACATGCTAAAAAGGCAGAAAACCAAGACGCGAGCTATATTCCTTTGTAGTGGCATTATATTTCTTGTAAGAACTATATTGCTCTTGCAACCTTCATTAGTTTTAAAAACAAAGGTGTCAGAGGTAGAACTTGTGCCAAACTGGTGATATTATATTGGTTTGTTTTATCCATAATAAAATTACCTTTTTTGGTGAAAACTAGGCTCAAGAATGAAAGACCCATTATGTGTTATATTATGGGTGATATTAAACAAAAGAAATAAAAATACCAGGTTAGTGGCAGAAACTTTTAAAAACTTTATTTTTTTTCCTTTTAAAATAAAGCAAATTTTATGCTAGGAAGACTTAATAATGTCTAGCAGTAGATTTATTTTCCTGAGTTGGTTTCAACAAGTAGGGGGTGGTCCTGTCACCTGAAGTTTTTGTTAACTGAATTCACTACTCTCTGAGATCAGAGACCATTAGCAACGTAAAACATGATTTATTTGTATTTATGAATCTTAATTTTCTAACTATCTGGGGTGTTGAAAACGTAGTTCAGCATGGTTTGGCCTCTGCTTGGTGACTTTACTTTTTTCTTTGCTTTCCTAGTTCTTCAAATACTTTTGTTTTAAAGTATTGTTTGTTTTGAAAAAGTACTCTGAGAAGGCCAGACTAAAACAAAAGCCATATCCATGGAAGTTTTAACTCAAATGAAAAAATATATATTTTCCAGAACTTTTATTTCTCAAAATCTGTACAAAATAAAAAGCAGTTACATAATACAAATATTGAAAAAAATAGTATATTTGTTTGACTGTGACCTCTGAATATGCTTCTTAGGGGTGGCTTGTTCTTATTAGGGAACACAAAAAATGTTGGCTGCCCACTTTCTCATTCGTAAAATGCTTTGCCTAACACGAGGATAGTTATAAAAGACCTCATTTCTCAGGTATGCTGTCTTTTTGGTCACTTAGAAAAGATTAAAACAGGATAGCTATGTCTCTTCCTACTGAGTGGGGTTGGATGGCTTGGGAACCTTATTCATGAAACCCTCTCAGAGCAGTGAATAGTAAAGGTCATGCACCCCCAAACACCAGTGTGATGCCACGATGCTTGACTGTATCTCCCCGGTCTTGTTCATGCCGTTGTGCTTTTGAATTATTTTCCACTTGAGCCGTTCCATGAATTTAACATCTTTTCTTTCACATCTCTGGGAGATATAAGATTACAGCTAAGCAAACAGGCCAATATATTTTAAACATATCCACAAGCAGAATGTTTCAAGAACTGGGTCATAGAACTACATTTGTAGGAGTTTTATGATTTATATCTTTCTTAACTGCAGAGAGAAACACGAAAGAGGCTAAAAGATAAAAATCCGAGTTCAAACTGATATATCCAATTTCCTGACTTTAAATGCAAAGGAACATTTTGTTTTTAAAAGTCCTGTATAGGTAAGGGAACATGTTGAAAAGGCTAGGGGAAAATGTCTCCAGCTAAAAGCCGAAATCTAAATCTTCCTCTCTCACTTCCCATTGGGCAGTTTTGAAAAAGTCCAGTTTACCTAGCAGTCCAGATCTGTTGTTCCAGTGAGCCTTTCTCTTCATTAATGACCATTCACCCAATAATTCTTGTGTATTCTTTCTCTATAACGACCTATTTTTTTTTTCTTAAACATAATAAAAATGTAAATAGAAAAGGAATAACAGCAATCTGTGTGGTATCGGAACAGATAATTGTTGGCCTGGTAATGATACTTAATTTATAGTTAGATTTTTTCAGAGTGATCCAAAAAACAAGTTTTTTTCCTTTTGAAACTTGGAACTCCTTTAGTAAACAAGAATATTTTTCTTGTATTTACAGAATACTTGTATTTCTAGTTTATCTAAATAGATCTTTGTTCAGCCTGTTCTCTACAAACCCCACTTGGCCATCAAGAAAGAATATATCATACAACTTGGCTCACAATATTAAAAAACAAACAAGCAAGCAGAGTCATCTGTGTATTAGTAACAATATACCTTTTGAACAAGAGGCAATCTGAAAACCATAAAAAATCTTATTAAAGCTTGAGAACTATGAGAACTATTGCCAATCGGTCAAGTGAAGAAAGACTGTTTTGATAAGTCAACAAAACCTTTCCTGTGGCATTGTACTGAAAACTATTAACAGGTGAGAGAATCAGGAAAGACCACAGTCACAGCCCATCAAAGAGAGGACACCATCCAATCACATGGTGGTGTGATTGGAATATAATGCATACCGTATTCAGTTTGAAAACAAGAGAGATGAGTAGGGACTAGCGACCATTGTCATTCATTTTCTTTTCTTCTTTGTTAAAAAGGATTACTGAGTCATATCAAGTCTTCCTTATACTACCAAAGGTCTCTTGCCCCTCAGTCATTGTAGTCAGTTTCAGACTGTCATATTTGTTCATGAATTATTTTTCATTTTCCTCCAGAACAGAACTCTTCCTCAAAGACCCAGAGTTGTAGTTCACACTTGAAAATACATTGAAAACTTGTCTTTCTGCAGATATAGTGACTAGTCTGCAGCTAGGAAATGATTCAGCACATGGCTTGCTTTACCTTTTGGTATTTTCCAGCAATTAATTCTTAATTAAAGGTTTAAAGTGTAAAAGGTAGCTTAAAATGCTTTCTTGTGCGTATTTTGGAAAGAGAGGAACCTTACTTTCTAAGAACTCTCTGTTCCAGGTCAAATTGGAGCATTTTTATTTTGGTTCACAATGAGTTACTTGACAGTAACGGTAGTTCCTTTGACTGCCTTCTTTTATAAAAAGAAGCAACTATGACTGAATTTTGTGCTGAATCCCGTTGGCGTAATTTAGACATGTTCTAAGAATACCTACAAGGCTGAAGCCTTTGGAAGAGAAATATCCAGACTCTGGAGCCTGTTCGTACTTAGATTCAGTCCATGCTCTGGGATGTCTAGAAACAGCTCTGTAATTGAGATGCTGAAATTTAAGCAGGACATACATGTGGCTGGAGGATTTTAAAGATGCCAGATGAGGTGCCACTGGAATTATCTCCCTGAGTAAGGCAGCAACTAAGCTAATGAACTTGACTTTGGATTTGTCCCTCTCCAAATGCCTAAATGCCATTGTGGATCTACCTCCTAGTTGCTGCTGTTGTCTATCTTAGTGGATCCATGATTATTAAGTGATAGAGCTGCTCCAGAGAAGCAATGGAACAAACGAGCTTACAGTGAAATCTTGTTCCTTTTCAAACCAGAGAGTTTTGACTATGATTTCAGTGAGATTTTGATTTCAATCCATCTTTGCCACTTTTTCTCTGCAGGTGGTTTGAGGCTACCGTTGTTGGGAGCAGTGTGTGTGGCATACATATCACACCACAAATACCATATTAAAGTCTATGAGCAAAACTTGTTGTTTGGTGTGCTTTCTGCAGAACAATTAAAAGTGTTTGCACATTTGAGAAGAACATAGTCTTAACATACTCACTTTTTTATTTACAGATGGAATATGAATATTCTTACAGATAATTGAAATTTATTTATATTTTCTAGAAGCTTACTAGTGAAAGTTCTCCATAAAATCCCATACAAACAGATTAAAATAATTTTTAAAAATCCTTTATACTAGCCCTTTTCTCCTGCAAAAGAAGAAAATAAAAATAGTATGGCTTGCCATACTAATTCTCAGCAGACATTTTTTCCTCTGTTTCCTATCTATGATTCCAGAAACATGCTCTGAAATGTTGTGGTGACCTATAGTTGTAAGGGCAGTTGGTGTTTTTCTTTTTTTTTTTTTTGTCAATTGCACACAAAATGAATGGATAACAATTAATACAGTTTCTTCCTACTGCCTACAACCAGCAATGACAGGGAAAATAAAAAACAAAACACCACCATCAACAAAAACAAACTACCTTAGGAGAAGCTAGAACCATACAGCTAGAGCTAATAGACAAATGGTGCTACCATTAATGAGAAACTAGGACCATTTGTCATTTTTTCAGATTGCTCTACAGAATTTAATTTTTGGAAAAAATAATGTCCCAATTATTTTATACTCTCCCCATGGGACAATAGTAATTGCAGGAACTTTAAGCTCTGTTTGTGTTTTTAAATATCGAAAAAGCTTTCAGAATGAATCAAAAAACTTTTCAGGGTAAGAAAAAATAAAGAAGAGTAACAAATATTTCTCTCTTATTTTAGTTTATGTATTAATTTATTAAGGATTGCTTTATACGTTACAACAGTATTCCATTAGTTAATTGCCACTGTAATGCAAGGCACAGGGAGAAGTGTCTGTGTGTAATTCCTCGGTATTCACAGATATGCAAATGGAGATTTGATGAGATTACATCTTTTCAGTATGCATATGTTACTCATATGAATGTTGATTAAGCTAAATATTCCCCAGAAGTATCTAATTCTTTTTTCCTGTACAATTAGAGACTGCTACACCATGAGGCAAACAAACCTGGTAATGCCAAGTAGTGTTTTCTTTATATCTTAGTGTGAGTTCTACAAATCAACCAAGAAATTTACACATGCAAAAATTATAAGTAAGTCATTTACGTGCTTTTGAAAAGCTACTGACAGAAATTGTTGACATAGCAGGCAGTATAGTATACTTCTTGCACGGATTAAATATGTTCACTTTGGTAATCTCTTTAATGTGCCAGCAAATATTTAAGAAATTACCAAATTTTGTGTTTCAAGTCATATTATCTTCAATATATTAACTTGCAACAAAATATAAGCAAAAAATAATTCTGAGGAAGTAAAATGATTTTTTTTTTCTACAAAATAATTGCAAACTTCAATATCGCATCTCAAGAAGACTTTGCCTTTGAGAAATCCATCGGCAGAGCTCAAGTTTTATCAGATTAATATAATTTTATGAATTGGATTCCAAAAAAATGTTTATTGTAGAAAAGTTCATAGTTCTATAATATTTAGATGTCTTCGGTAGACCAAAGCCAACCACAGCCAGAACTGAAGCTGAGTTAAGTCTATTTATGACTAAAACAGCTGTTTTCTAACTGATGCTGTAAGACCATGCATTAGATCCTATTCTGAAGGTATGTGGACCTTATTTAAAACACAAACAAAAAAATCCAAGCAGCAAATACTTATTTACAAGGTGGAAAAAAAAAAGGCAAAAACCAAGAATATTGAGTGGGAAAGGGACATATGGAAAGTGTAATAGAAGAAGAGCTGTCTGTCTACACAGTAGAAGTCATGTAAGTCATGAATCTGACCCTGAGGACTTTGTTACCTTGATTTTATTTGAATTTATAATGATAAATGCATTACTGGGAAAGCAGAGTGAAGTGTCAGAGATTAGCAGCAGCATCTTTGACTCAAGTCAACTGACTTGCTTCAGACTGGACAAATGAGGCAGGGAGCTGTGCTAGTTTTGAAAAGACTCTCATTTCTAAAACTCCATTTATTACTGTAAACTAACCTGGTCATAAAGATATTTTATAGATAGATTATAACTAGAATAAAAACAAAAAGGACAAAATATGCTGACTGAGTAGTAAACTTCTACTCTTTATTTCCTGTTACATAGTTAGTTCCATTGATCAGAATTGTGAAAAAAAAATTAATACGTCTAGACACGACTCTATTTAACTTTAGATACTACCAATTTTCAGCTGGGCCAGATAGCACACATTGAATTTTGAGACAGCTTGGTTACATTTCAAGCAAACCTGTCCAATCTATTGTTTTAAGTGGCAATAGCAGGAATCCTAGTCGGGCTTATTTACAGCTACATAAAACTTTGGCTGTCTTTCTTATGTTTGATTGTGGGTCTTGGGGCTTATTCAATCTGGAACTTAAATTTAAGCCCAGAGTTTATGAATGTTTATGAAAATAAACCAAGAAGCCTCAGAGAGTATCCCTGTGCACTGGAAATATAAGAGATAGTGTGTCTCATTATTCTTTTGTATTTGTCCTTTCCTGCATTCAACCCTCAGTGTAAATACCCTGAAATAGTAGGTCTAGTAGTTCCACAGAAAACAACTATTATTTCCAGGTCTATTTTATTTCTTATTTTGCTATTTCTATGTCTTTTTTTTTCCCTTTTCCTTTTTATTTCCTCCCACCCCCATACCTTTTTGTTGCTACTAGAGAGAGGAAGGAGAAAAGAGGAACACACACAACCTGTCAAACTTAGAAAATCCAGTAAAGGAAGTATTTCTTTGGAACTCTTTCAGTGAGATTCAGGATTTGGGGGAACCAACTGGACTTCTGACAATGTTTTCAGACATCAAATAAAGTACCGTCAAGACCTAGTGAACACATGGGAATAGGACTTTGTGGAACAATAAGATCTTGAAAATCACACCATTAAGAGGGGATTTGTAATGAACGTACAAAATGATGGAGATGTGCTGACAGAAATCTCATATCAAAGAAAAGAAAATATGATATAGTGAGTTGCCAAAACATAGTAGAACCACTCCTCTGCTTCAGAAACTTTATGGATAGATGGTCAACAACTTGCAATACAGTATATTTTTCAGTGTTTAAAAACACTGAAATTGGTTGCAATTAGGAAAAGTGATAAATTTAATGACAATGAGCACAGTTGTAAACAACTTTCTTTGGTTTCTTGGTGTTGAAATAAAATCACATTAGGATAACATTAGGCTATCAGCTGAATGTTTGGTGGATGCTCAAAAAAACTCAAGGCCACAGAACCCTATTTTTGCAGGCTTTCCACCCTGGAATTATTCTGAATCTCAGCTTTTCTGAAAATGCACTATGGCACAAGCTCCTGGACACCTTACTTCACCTTCTACTACGTGATCCAGATGTTGCTTGAAAGCAAATTTTAGCATTGGGGTAAGAGGGGAGCTTCCACATATTGGTGGGATCTGATTGGCAGATCAGTGTTGACTACACTGAATCATCACAAATGATTCAGTGTAGTCAACATAACTCTGACATCACAGCCCAGGCCTGACCTGACAATCCTGGTTTTCCATTAGTTGTGGCTAAATTACTGGCTTACAGAGTACAATTGGGCCTCACACTCTAAACTCCCTTTTCATAGCACATTACACACTGAGCTGAAACAGTCAGCAGGTCTTCGTCCCAAATAGCTGTGCCAGGATAAATATTCACACACCTTTGATGAATAGCAAGGAAGCCTTTCTGACTTTGCTCTAAAAAGAAGTTATTATGAACAAGGAACACTCTGGTCAGTTTTATAGGTCTCCACTGGGAGTCCCAGATAAATACCTGACTACTAAATAACACCTGAACTGGGGAGATTTCACACAAATCACTTTGCCCTTGTATTGTGAGCCTGAACTAATAACATATAATAGTACAGAAATAAAGAGCTTAACTATTTCAAGAATGAAACTGCCGTGTGTTTTGCAATGTGAACCTGCAAAGACCAATTCTCAGTCCAGTCTTGGTGAATGGCTTTTTCAGACATACACATCTCAGACATACGCATGTGTGCAGGACAAGCTTAACAAAGCAAGCAGTGGAATTTCTAGGAGAACTAATTACATTTTGAGTGGTATTGTTTGTCCATCCATGCATTGCTAAAAAGCCTTGACCTTCTCTAATGTTCATAGATATGTCAGAAATAGCACAATTGCATTTCCTAACGAATATATAGGATTATGCACACAAGGAATACTCTTCTGCTTGATAAAATGCTATTGACAGAGAGGTAATTGATGGAATATTGCTTCTAAGAATAAGTGGCCTTTACTCCCTGACCTTCCTACTCTTTTGGAAACGACGGAGATGATGAACAAAATGCATAAGAGGGAAGACACAACAGAAACTGATCCCTTTTTCTCAATTGTATTGTTACTCAAGTTTTGCAGAACTCAAAGACTCGTATTCCTCTTATTGAGGAAGGCATTCTCACTCTCTTTTCTAAAAACATCCAGAGTAGGAAAAAACACTCTTTACTGTAGTGAGCTCTTCATTAAGAAAAACAATTTCCATGATAATTGAGCATATATTGCAGAAAATGTATTTTATTTTGAGATACTTTATCTTAATTCATAACATATTGAGGTTCCTTGGGATTTAGCTTTGACCTTGAATAGATTATGACTGGTTCCTATGGAAGAATCCATTGCTTACCTTCAGAAGTAAGCAAGCTTCTTCTGTTAATTGATTTTTTTTTTTTTTGGCCATTGTTTGTATGATAGTTTGTCATTATTTCTGCTGCTCTTACTTGGTTTATGCAATGCATGATTACAACAGAAGTGAGTACCTCTTTTCTGGAAGGGCATAAGTGTCTTGCAGAACAAGCTGTCTTTAAAACTGTTTCTGTATTATATTTGTGCGCAGGTGCCAAGGAGAAGTTTGTAGCTGATATCAAATAAATTGTACTTGCAGATAAGGTTGACACCACAAAACCCTTCTTACTTCCTTCAAAGACTTTGGTCTGTTTCTTCAATAACCAAAAATTTATACATATATATGTGTGTATATGTATATATTCAATTTAAGTCCCATTTAGAGTATACAATGAATATTTAAAATACACAATGAAACCATGTCATTGCCTGTGCTTCCTAGATGAGGTAGGTGATGATGCTAGCTCCTGTTGTTATCCAAGTTTTAACTACTTTTCTTTATTAGACTGTTAGCAGTTAGTTTCAGTTTGGCCAGACTGCTTGAACTGATATTTCTTATCTGCTTTCTGGAGGGAAATATGATTGAAAATGTCATGTCATGAAAATTGTGTGAATGAGAAAATAGCAAATGAAGTATTTTCTGATGTTAATTGGAATTTTTTAAAACCATTTTTAAAGAGGAAGCACTCGTTCCTGTTCTAATAGCAAAAACTTTAAACTTTGCTAGAGGGAGACCTTTGTGAGAGGAGAGCATACTCTTCAGTCTCTGCAAAAATCAACCCAATATGGCAATTTTGAGCAATCTAAGTTATAATAAACTATAAAGACTCTGGAACTCAATTTATTAAATTCTGTCCTTCGGGCTTTTCTCACCTTCTAATACATGATCTTCATGAAACATTTTTTCAGGCTGCATCCCCTTAGAGCTTCTAATTCATGCAGTTGAGTGTAGCTGGTAGAGATTAAAGTCAAAGAAAACTGTGCTTAAATCCTTGCTGCTGGCATCTCTAGGTTGCTTAATGGACAGACTTAAAAACTGAAATGTGAAACCTATGTATGTGATGTGTATGTAGTTAGAATTGATACCTCACTGTTTCACTCCTAGACCGAATCCCTCAAACACATGGTATGCATGCTAGCTTAACCAGGGTATTATTCTAGAGAAAACAAATATTTCTCCTGATAAAACCTCAAGGGGATATAGTAATTAGATTGCTCCCAGATACAGTAAGTATTACAGATGAGAGCATGCCACATCTCTCTCCCTTCACCCAGGATCATCGTACAAATCCCAAGTCAGTCTTCCTAGTGAGATCTGTGTGATGCATAGCTCCAGCCAGGATTTGGAAATGGAATGAGGATGGAATTGGATGAGGAAAGACTATGCGAGCTGTGCCCATTTAGTCTGGAGAAAAGAAGGCTGAGAGGAGATTTGATTAACATGTTCAAGTACCTTCTCAGGTGATTGTAGGGAGGATGGGACCAGGCTCTTCTTCGCAGTGGCCAGTGACAGGACGAGGGGTAAAGGGTGTAAGTTGAAACACAGGAAGTTTCACTTCCATACGAGGAAGAACTTCTTTCCTGGGAGGGTGACAGAGCACTGGAACAGGCTGCCCAGAGAGGCTGTGGAGTCTCCTTTTCTGGAGATCTTCAAAACCCACCTGGATGCCACCCCGTGCCACATGTTCTAGGTGTCCCTGCTAGAGCAGGGGGGTTGAACTAGATGATCTCTACAGATCCCTTCCAACTCTAAGCATTTTGTGATTCTGTGATTCTGTAAAAATCAAGTGTAGCAACATCTTTAATGTCTGGATGACATCTTTGCAGATTTTCCATAACTGCCTTTAATATTGGTGCCCTACAATATGTCAGGCAAGAAAAAAAAAAAAAAACTTATTTACTGCCTTAGGGTCAAAAAGTATCTTTCTTCAAAGTTTTTAGTTTAGGAAGAAATAACAAGCCATTGTACCAGATGAAATAATCTATGCTAATCTGTGATGATTTGTGAGTCAGCAGTGGTGCAAGAAATTGCTATCTGCAGTTTTCCATACTGATCACACTGGCTGTTAGAAACCATTTCAGAATTTTTCCACCAAAGTAAATGACTTGTTCTGTGTAATGTAGGGCACTGAGCCAGCAAAATATCTTCTGTGAGAATGAGCCCTTAGCAGCTTCCTGTGATAGCAACTGCACTACATGCACACCTAGTTTTCTTTTTAGAATAATAGAAAAGACTAAATGACCAAAAATAAGAGTGCAAATGGCTATCTATTAGGTTATATTAGCAAATATTAACAATCTAACACTCTTGCTTACACTAAGGCTAGGTGCTTAAGTTAGTGAAAGTCATGACCTTATTGTTCTGCGCCCAAATCTGTACTGTAAATCAGTTGCTGCTGTGAAGCACTTTGAATGATACTACATGGCAAAATTCATTCCTTCTTTCTCATACTAGCCGTTAGTCTGCCTACAAAACACATATTCGCATAATTAATCACAAAAGCAGTGTGAATACTTCTGTTCAGTTGGACAAAACAGATAAACATCAGGAGAGGAAAAATTTGAAATTACCTGCCCCGTGCCTAAAGTCTTGACTTGGAAATGAATTTCTGCATTTGGGTTCTCTCACTTCACTATTTTATACATTAAAGAACCCTGCCTAGAAAGAAAAAAAGATTAATTAATAGTTGCAATATAATCTTTTTCTTTAGGATAATAGTCTTCTTAATATTTTATATATAAGCCGTTCCATTTTGTGTTGGTCCATTTCATTTTGAAATGTTGGGCAAATATATTTCTTTTGAGCCTATTTCTTTAAAATGTTCAGAGAACACAATTCTTATAAATACCAAGAGTGTCCTCCAAAAGTAGCAGGGTGGTTGATTCATTTCACTGATTTTCTTAATTTTGATATTTTTCCCTGTACTTGATTACTCCTATTCAATTTTGTCAACTATTTGTAAATGCATTTGAAACATAGACATGTTTTTGTCAAGTGCTCTCTACTTCAAAAAGTCTGACAATTCATTGCTGAGATTTTGTTGTGAATTAAGATTTCTTCCTTGCTTGTTTTTAAAGTTCTCGTATAATAGTCTGTGTACCCTTGGGAAAAGAGTTCAGCTGCCTTTGAGCAAACAACTCACATCCTTCACCCAAAAACATCTCAATTAGCTCTCAGTATCTTGTACTGAACTATATTTCTTGTGTAGTAATCACCGTGGTCAAGTAATGATGGCAACAGAATGCTTATTAGCTTATTTAGCTGCTTCCCCAACAGCTTCAGACTTGAGGTTCACCACAGTCTTTCCATTTTATGAGAACACTCAAATGCTAGTGACATTACTATGAAAAGGATCTTTATGGTACCAGAAGTAGCTTTAAGTCAGGCAGTCACTTCCTAAGATGTTACTCAAATGCTTTTTTGTAAACAAACTCGCAGATATTGAAGAGCATGATACCATAAAGAATGCATATAAATACATAAATTGTTGTTACACACTTAGCCTTTCTAAAGAAAAGTGATAAATATTATTAAAAATCAAACAGAACCCCCCCACCCTGAAAAAAAAAAAAAAACCCTTTTGGCATAACACCTCCATGTTTCAGCATTTCTCCAGAAAAAAAATGAAAAAGTTGTTATTTAGCAAGTGCTGTATTTTAAGTAGTTGGAGAGGTGAGGGCTGTTGAATCTGGGAGAATATTATTGTGAAGAGGCAGAAAGAGATGAGGAAAACACTATTCAACCATTTAATATATGCAAATGAACAGAAAAATGACTTAATTGCCAGACATTCACCAGATGAGTAGCTTGAGAGGCTTCGTAGGAAAATAAGAAGAAAGATTACATGGGGAGGTGTTGAAATTTAAAAATAAAGAATAATCAAATTAAGGATAAAATCATGAAATGGTAACATTTTTAATAGCCATTTCCTGTGTGTATTTAAATGTTATATGAGAAGGTATAAGGAAACATTGACAGAGGTCTACCTATACTAATATGTATTTATTTAACCTTGCTTTAATTTATGGAAGAGGGAAGGAGAACAGGAAAAGGAAGAGAGCAGACTTGACACCTTGGGACTATTTTTCTTTTTTCAAGGGTGGCCCAACAAAGCAATAAATGTTGACATTTGCAGTGGAAAAAAACTACTCTTCTGTGTAAGTGGAAGACAAGTGGGAGGAAATGAAAGCTGAAAAAAAAAAAGAAGTACTCGGAATACCCTCATGGGACTGAATGGATTGAAAGAAGCTATTCAGATGCTTAGGGATATGAATTTAGATTAGCTCTTTTTGTTTGGAAACTCTACTATGGCTACAAACATGCTAAAAAAAAAAAACAAAATAAAAATGAATATTAAACATTAACTTAGGTTGCCACAGAATAGGTACATCCACAAGCAACGTCAGCTTTTATAGACTGAAAAGGATTATGCAGTACAAGTAAGTTACACATCTGGTAGCTATGGGGAAAGCATTACTTCCTACCAAGTGTTCAAATATATCATTGATCTTCTGGGTGGGATGAGCTAGTTTAATCCAGAAATAAAAAACCACCTATTTAATTTTTGAAAGATTTCAGAATCATAAAAATGGATTCATGACCTGTCTAACCTCAGTTCCAGTTGCATCACTTATATAAAATACTTCCTTTTACAACACTCTGGTAGTAAATAAAACTGTTTTTTTCAGATTAAAAAAAAATAAAAGAGAGAAGGAAGTTTTAAAACGTAATTTGTCATTTAGTTGCTTGATGTGATCCGAAGCAGGTATATTATGGACAATAACAATCAACCAATGTGTCCTGTTGTATTTCTTACATTCTCCCTTTACATGTGTATTTGCAACATGTGAAGATCCAGATCATGCACATTTCTGACCCAATTCCTCAAAGACATCAAGAACTAAATAAGGAGAGAGATGTCACCTGTGTTTTATTTGAGACAGTAGAAAGAATATAACTGAATGCAGGTGAATTTACTTGAATTATTAAAACTCTAAAGGAAGAGTTCACCACAAATTAGTATATATGTGTACTAAGTATACTGTCTAGAACAAGTTAGGAGCAACTGTCTTGAAGATCAGGTACTGAACTTGGGATCCTGAGATTTCAACATATGTTTTTGCCTAATTGGGAAATTCTTCATGTGTGCAAACCTCTGACTAGTCTCCTGGTCTGTCCCATGACTACTATTCCTGCTCCAGGAAGTCACGACAAGACAAGAAAGAAGATAAACTGGATGAATATAGTAATGTATTTCAGATGGGTCAAGGTTATGGACAGTCCTATGCTGCATGAATGAGCTGGCGAATCCCTTTTTTTGCAGGAGTGAACCGGAGAAACTGTCTCAGACTGAAGCGTCAGTTGAACAGATCTGAATATATATATATACACATATATATATTTATATATATATTAGTGAAGGGACAAAATGAAGTGATTTTCAGTCAGTCATACTAAAAGCACTCAGTGAAACTGCCAATCTATTTGGAATATAATTTGTCACTCCATTTGTCAGAGGAATAGAAAATATAAAAAGTGATAGATATTTTTAAAAGTAAGAAATTCAAGAAATCCAAGATTTCTTAATTTTAAACTAAGAAATCCAAGGTAAAAAAAAAAAGAAAAGTGATGTTTGTATGGGACAAATCAGGAGAATTGTTTAAAAAGAGTAGATCCAACTAAATAAGATATAACTGGGGACATTCGAGGTGGTTTTGTAGATGGAAGGAATGCTTCCCAAATCTATTAGTGAGCCCTTTGATGGAGTATATGCTAAGAATCACACTACCCTCACTAGAGGACCATTGAGACACATATAAATAAAGGTATGCTGAGGTAAGATGAATGTGCTGTAGATAGGGCTCCACGATGGAAGGAATTACCAGCAGAGTTTTGGGGTGTCTAAGCTGGGACTTCTATGGTTCAGCATGTTCATAGGAAAGGGAAGGAACAGAGGACAAAACAAATATTATTACAAAACAACGTTATTTCAGTTTATGAAACTAGGTTATTGGGTTAAATGAAGGCTCCTCTTGCAAAGGTTGGTAAAGCTAGAAAATTGCCATCAAGGGTGAAAAATCCTGTGGAAGAGATGTACAGTTGGTAAGAGCTTTTCTGCTCAGGGAAAACATGACTGAAAAGAATATGTAAAGGAATCAAAGGCACTGAGAAGGTAGATCAGGAACAAGTAGCTGCTATTGCTTAAAACAAAACAAAAACAAAACAAACAAACAAAAAAAAACCCCAAATACTACTGGCCAGAAGTTTTAAAACAAGAAAAGAAAGTATTTTCTCAAAGATCATGTAATTAATCAACGGTAGGCACTGCTCCTGGATGTTAAGGCAGATGGAAATAAAGATTAGTCCTTAAAGATAGTAGAATACTTGAGGGCTTCTGTGAACAGAAATGCAGACTGCCAAAATAAGGGAGTCCTTGCCCAAATGGAACTCTTCTCTTATATCCTTCCTGTAAGTATCTGCTCCTGGCTACTGCTGAAATAGCCCCTGCTGAAACAGCAGCTTGGGCAAAGCCGGCTTAGGAAGTTATTAGCTGTGTACCTAATACTTACAGGGAAAGATTAATGATTGTTAAATTATGCTGTAAAACAGTTTCCATTTTAGTAAATGAGTAAATGAAATGAGAGTGACATTAGGCAATCTTCTAGAAGTCTCAAGGTAACGCACACAGAGTTATGCACATGGAACTGGAAGAAAATTAATGCATGGGTTCTATGCCAAGTGCTGAACCAAATACTGCATGTCTGACAGGCAAAGTCACCAGAAGGACTCATGCATCTTGTTACCTTGTAATCGATAATCATTTATTCTAGAAAAATATCACGCTGGTATGAAATCCTGTTACTGTTGTAATTTATATGGTTATAGTCTTGACCCAAGACCTTCAAAATCATGAGATAGGCTAACAATTCATTTGACATTTATAGTCCTTGATGTTTTAGTTTCTGATATCCAGGCCTTTGGGTATTAGCTTTTTCTAGCTTTTCTCCTAATCCGTTGGAGTAAAACTTTAAAGATATAATAAAGATTTAGTCAAGAATTGGGACTTAAAAATAATAATAAAAAAGTTGCTTTATTGAGAAACAAATTGTGAAAGCTAACATCCGTGCTAAAGTACATAATTAGAATAATTGCTATCCGGTTCTCAACAGAACATATTTGATACAAAGGTACAGCTAGAAGTATGGTACATCTTTGCTTGAGTCATTTTGCTCTAATAATATGTGCGCCTGTGCCCTGGAAAGAAAAAGATATGCTTTCTCAGACTGCCTCTAATGGGATTTTGCACTATATAGTAATTTACAAGCATGAATCATAGTATTGTGATCAACAGTATTGGAAATAGCCTGAATATTTCCTGCTGTCTTTCAGTAGTTCACTGTAGTGTGGGTTTTTTTTTTTTGCACTACTGGTCATAAGTCTACTAGTCATTTTCTGATTTCTGGTGACTGGAGCAGATGCAATGTGGGACCTTCCAGCATTCCAAGAAGGCCGTGCTTTATATTACCTTATCAGTATGTTGTAATGAAGAATAGCCTTCCAAATAGCTAATCATACAAGCAGGAAAAGAAAATTGCTGTAGTTAGATTAAAGCTAAAGTGTTTAGGAAAATTCTCTCCCACTAAATACACTGTCCTACCCTTGTCTAATAAACCTTCATGTGTTTTCCTTGCCTCAGCGCGCCACCAGTTCCAATTCAAATACATAAATATTGATCTCCATGAAGATACTTCTTATGCATGTAACTATTAATGATGCTTTAAAAAGTTACTTCTAAAGGTGCATCATCTTGCATCAACAAAACTTTGAAGCAGGGAGAGCTAAATGACACGCTGGTCACGCTGGCTCACGCAAAGGGGAAGGCCCTCAGCACTTAGCAGCTTCAGCTTTTGCAAAATATATATATATATATATATATTTAGTGCAAACAGTAAAAACTTTGGGGAAAAATATAGAGATCAAGATCAGATGAAGTACAAGAATACAGACACTAGAGGTTTGAAGCCTGAACTGCCTCTGAGACATTTTTGTTATTCATATCATAACAAGCCTATTGCTATATTACCTTTCACAACATAGCTGTCGTTAATGATGCCATGTTTAGCCACATGCGTCTATCTAGTCTTCTTGCACAAGTGATATCAGGGAAGACCCTCTATTTAGTTACTACGGCTGTAACACTACACTGTCACTAAAGGAACAGCGATGAGGTCCTCTCTGGGATCCCAAACACTGATTCTCTGCTCCAAATAAATTAAATTGTAGCATCTGCGACCTGGGGCTCTAGATGGGCAGATTGAGTCAATACAGTCTATAGTCAACAGAAGATTCTCATTGATTTTAACTGAGAGCTAGGACTGCAGTTTGGCCTGTAGTTTGGGCTTTGAAACAAATAAATGGAGTTGGAACACTGGATTTATTTTAAATTGTAAAATTGGTGTTAAATATATTTGAGGTTAACCATATGTTAATGACATTAAATGAAAGATTGAGTTAAGATAAATAAATCTAAATGACAGTTCTTGGAAACATTTAACCTGTCTGTGACTATGACAACAAAGTGAAAATTCTCAAGATCATTTTTAATTTCTGTATATAAATTAGTTTAACTTAATTGAAATGCTTAAGAGTTGATTTTAGCATATTTCACTGCTTTTACCTTCAGTTTATTCAATTTTTATATCCTGCATATTCTATGCATTTAGTTTTCCAGTAAGTGACCACAGTACAGTAGTTTCCCAGCAGTGATGTAATATTCTGGAAATAGTCCAGGCTGAGTTCGCTTCAAAAAGTATTATATTTTTGTCCTTTTTTTTTTTCCCTGTAGAAAAAGGTTCCAGAATGTTTTAAGTGTTTATAATAGGAAATGTATACAGAATATTACCATTTCTAAACTTATCCTATCCGTTACTCCTTTTGTGCGAGTGTGGAACCACCAGTTTTCCTGCAGGTTTTTAAGGTGCTTTAATGAAGGCCTAGATAAAACTAAATGCCTTGAACTCTTTTGGTTAGGCATAGGGGTAATACTCTCTCTGTGCATAATCATTTCTTCCCCACCAAAAATTAAAACATGGAGGAAGCTCAAGACTCGCCGTTTTCTTGGAAACTGGCAGAAAATACTTGTGGTGTTAGTGCAGGGCTGTGCAGATAAATTAAGGTAGAGGTATAACACATCTTTATTTTTCTGGAATTCTAGTTCACATTCTGTTGGACTCTGACTAAAGCACAGCAGTATTTATAAATCAGTATAGCTCAGTTATCTCCATATTTTAAAGTGAACTTGAATTGTTTATTTCCTGTCAGCCACAACCTGTCTTCTCTCCCTCATATTGCACCCATATTTCTCATCTATTAGACCTTGAATTATGTTTGTATTTTTACAAATGATTGAGAAAATAATTTTTTGGAGGGTAAAACTATAAATAAACATATAACTGAGTCCTATTTATTGGAAAACTTTCTCTGTGATCGGCAGAGACAGTCCTAGCTAAGGCCAAGAAAATGCCTGTTTTGGCCCAGGACTTTATTGTAAGCCATTCCAAGCCAAGGACATTTTGCGGACCAGATCCAAGTCAGTATGGAGATGGCAATGTATCATATTTTGTCAAAGATGGGAACTTAACTATTTAATTCACTTCATAATTATATAGCATATGTATTCCAATTACCTTTTCAATGTATTAGGCTTGATTTTAAGTTTAAAAGTATGCCTGTGAAAGAGGGTGGGAAGAGAGAAGTCATTTTTTAAGAGACTGGCTTTAAATTCTGTTCCTGAAAACACATTTTATGAGCTGGTGCCATTTTTATCTCAGCTCCACTTTTCCCAGCTCCTCATTTTTTCAGATTCATTGGCACAAAAGAAAAAAATCACATAAAATAATAAAGGTGCATCTTTGCTGAAAGTATGTTAGTAATGACATACGCTTTTGAGTAGTTGCCATGTATTTCTAAATCATTTTGGGGAATTCTTTTTGTAAATAATATATTTGGAATGCAAGTGGACTTCTTCGGGTTTTAAATGTTCTTTTCTAATGGAAAAATAAAGATATGAATTATATTTAGCACTTAGTCCACCAATTGCTGTCTTCCTTATTTTATTATGTTTTATTTTGTTTTATTTTGTTTTGTTTGAGTACGGTAATCTCACAATATGAACTTTCACCCAAGTGTTCCAAAAGATTTTGTACTCTTGCATTAATTGTATCAGTCAAATTTATCTGGGAAATGCATCTGCATTTTATGTCTCAGTGACTACTAAATAAGATCACACTATGTTTATCATACAACTAGAAATTAAAATAAAAATTCTTACAGTATGCTATGTCTTGATTTGAGATTAACCACATGTATTTCAAAAGTCTTCTTAAGGCATGAAAATGATATGACTTCCCTACTAAATCCTAAACTAGATATTTCTATTTCAAAAGGTGTCTCTTAGCTAGTTTCTGACCATCAGAGCAAGATGTATACTTATTTTTGAGCTACCTATCCTAAAAGCTGTTTACGAGATCCAGTATCTTATTTGACAGGAAAAGACGGGAAAGGACTCCACAGTGGCTGTATGAACAGTAACAAGATACTTTGTTTTTGCTGCACAATCATAATTCATTTTTTGAAACCAAACTTTTTTTTGGGGGGGTTGTTTTAGACCAGTTGTAACATTACAACACTACCAATTGCAATGTTAATACAAGTAAAAAATACTGACTTGTATTAAGGGGAATATTTTGTCTTGTCTCATCCCAAAATGTTACTCTGTACCAGCATGAATAGCAAAAATCTTATATGTCACTTTTGAATATTTTTGGATGCCAGATGCAGCTAGAAATATTGTTTCTGGGATAATTTTTATATCATATAATGGAACACCTTATGTAATTCCACATAGCTTACCCATGAAAACAGCCTTAGTATATGTTTCATTAACTAACTTCATTTTGTTAAATTGTTGAATTATAGTTAATGAAGTGCTAACATGTGATAACTACAATTAAGTATGTAAGCAAAGGCAACTGCTTATCATCTTTTACAGTATTTTTAGGCCAGTACGTGTCTAAAATTTGTAAGAATAATCTTCAAAACCCGCCTAGATGCGACCCTGTGCCATGTGCTGTGGGTGTCCGTAGAGCGGAGTGGTGGACTAGATGATCTCTAGAGGTCCCTTCCAACATCAACCATTCTGTGATTCTGTGATTGTTGGCTCACCTTTCCCATTTGTATCCATAAATGAAAGAACATAGCAACATAGATAGTTATTAAGGTTTTCTTAGACTTTTGAAAAGCTCCTGGCTCAATAGTACCATAAGTAATTCATTATCTTATTTGTTATTGCATACTAATTTATTTAACATAAAACTGTTCTAACTATTGGATAATAAGATAGTGAAAAGTTAACATTTATCTCAGTGCAGGTTTACATGAAACATCTTTCACTAGATAGACCAGCTGACCTTTGCTAAAAATATGAAAAATCTATGTTCTATTTGCTTTTCATACACGAAGTTTCAGTGACCTGTTTTTGGATATTGAATTCATTGTGAATTATAGTTTGTAGATAGAGGCAGATATATAATATTAATACTCAAAATGAAGGTTTTCTCTCAACCTAGTTGAGCTAGGATACAAAAAAATAATGTCCTAAGTAAGTCAAGAATAATGATAACTTTTAGCAGCTCATGCAAACCATTGGTATGAAGCCAATATTAACAGAACAAGACATGTTTTTCATATTCTGCTAGCATTTCCTAGCTTTTTAGTTTCTGATTGGAAAGAAAAGTTACACAGTAAGTCATGCTCTGTCTGCTTTATTTTTCTTTTTAATCAGTTAAGTTGAAATATTTCTTCTTTTAATATATAAATTAATATTTTCTAAAAATAACCGTATTGCTATCTAAATTTGGCTAAATTTATGCACATGGGATGTACTGAGGACACCTGAAGTAGAGCATATTTTTTCTCTTCTGTTAATAGAAAAAAATGAATACAGGTATACTAAGAAGATTTTCATCGCCCTTCCTCCTAAATTGCCTGGCAAAACTCTTCCAATTTCAGTGGAAAGCAGAATTTGAATAAAAAGAGAATTTTTGAAATTCAAGAACTATAATATATCACTGAAACAAACATATTCCATTTGGATTTTATCATTAATATGAGAACAGTTTGACAATTAGCATTCTGATAGCCCCAAAAGTGAAGACCCTGCCACAACATTGATCCACTTTGCCATATTTATGAAATATCATATTTGAGTGTAACTGTGTTCAAATTAATAAGTATTAGTGGTGTGAGTTTAGCAGAAAATGATATATTCTTATCAGAAGCTCTCTAATTAAATTCTTTCTGTAGAAAATTATACATGAGTTGTTTTATTGTATATTAAGAGATAGAGTATTTTTGCTTCATGCACTTAGCTAGTACATCTAGTTGTCCACACTAATCTTTTTTACAGTTTGTCTTTAGGTCTAGTAGAGTCTTTGCTCTCAGAAATAGAAATTGAACTATGTCATTAGGATTCAAAAAACAGAAATAGCACTATCCTTGGCTCCAAAAATGACCTTTCTGTGAATAGGATTTCTTACTCAAATGTTGGTGATGACCAGGAACCACAAAATGAAGAGCCAAATCTCCAGCAAATCCGTAGGACACCCTCTAGTACAAACAGAAGCAACCACAATTAGTAAGGTAAATAACACATACTAGAAAACACACAGTTGACTGCTTTCAACAAACACCAGCCTTTATGTTTAATGTCTTGCTCTGACATATATTTTAGCTACTAGCAAATCATTTATAAGCAAAGGAGATGTACTGTAATATTTAAAAATGCAAAGCCAGGTCCCAAGTGTGAAGAGGGAAGGGAAGGGAAGGGAAGGGAAGGGAAGGGAAGGGAAGGGAGGGAGAAAAGATCATCTGAGAAAAACGCAAGACTCCCATTGACTTCAGCAGAGTATACTTTTACCTCTGCTTTTAGGCCTGCCTAATTGGAAGAGCATCATGACACATAGCTTTTAGCTGTCATAGCAGAGGCCATATAAAATTTCTCTAGCAAGTGCTGTTTTCTGTGTGAGTTATTTCCTTTCTAGTTGTGTAGAAAATATCATGTAGAGCATTCAGAGTTCTCCACTTAGCTGACATGAATTTGCTTTTGGTAGGATAGTTTTCCTTGGGGAGCCCTGGAATGCTTCATATTTGTTGGAAGAAATTCCTATTTCCAAATTATTTCATTCACGTTCCAGTCCTTTTGCAAAACTTACATTTTATTTGGAAATGGTATAAGCAGGAATTCAGCCTTACAACCAAATCCCCCTCTCACTTCACTGGACTCAGGCAACCACTGCCTCCTGCACAAAATCCTTTATTTCTTCCAAGATTTCTGGAAGCATAGAAAGCCAGACAAAGCAGGCAGCTGCCAAACACAAGAACACTCTGAGAGTTTTCCATAAGCAATGGGAGTTTTTCAAAGGCAAATCCAACACAGCTGATGTAAAGGATTCTGGGAACATCTTTTATGTACTCCTTATTTCAGTAGTCTTGTCTCTTTTTTCTTTTTGTTAAATAAACTTCTTATTTACAGACCTTCCTTTCACAGCTGTGTTTCCTTAGTTCACTTTTATATCTTTGCTGTCTTACTGATTGTGTTGTTTTGCATTCATCCTTACTTCTTTGGTACTTTTACTCCTCTTTCTGAATTTTTTACTTTGTGTTTGATTTCTGTCAGGTCAGTGTCAGTCATACTGAAAGCCCAGGAAAGCTTCAGATTTCAGATAAGGAAGTTGATTGGAGTAGGACAGAAATAAAATATCAGTAATTTTATCCAGAATGCAGAAAGAATTATTTTTATAGCAACAAGCTTTAAAAAAAAAAAAAAAAAGAATTTCCTTGCAGAAGTAGGATACACCCATTGGGACAATGCTTGATTTTAACATGGACTTCAAAAGAGAATACAATTATTTTAAATTATGATTTATGCCTTTGATGTCAAAATGCAACACAATTATATTTTATTTTGTTGAAGTAAACTTTAAAAACGTTTATTTTTACTTTTCTTTTATGGCTGTCATAATGCTGTTATATCTAAGGTGAACTGTTTTGGCATGTGAAGGATTTATTCATGCCCTGAGTGGATCTATTTGGATATCATTAATTCAGTTTAATCTTTAGGTATTACAAGATGCTATATCCCAGTTTCAAAGCATTTCCCTTTCCATATACTTGGTCAGCTGATCTTCTTTATCAGTTCATCCAGGAGACCCTTTTAAAAAGAATAGCTTGAGGGAAAAAAAAAAGCTTCTCTACAGAGCTACCCAGCCAAAGGATGGAGAACTCAAGTTTAGTTTCACTACCCTCTTGCTGGTTTCTGATGATAACTAGGGAGCTCCATCATTCAAAATAAAGATGTATGTTATGGGACATGAAGAGTCCCCATAACAGTGCTTTCTTATAATCTAGGAAACTCACTTAGCTAGCTTCTCAGTGACTGTTTATCTCCTAAGTTTTGAGGATGAATTAATGCAGTTTTCAACTCAGCATGTGCTGAAAGATAAAAACGCCTGGACCAGCTTCCTGTTAATAACATTAGTCATATGGAAAAGAGAGAACACAGCTACCCCCCACTCTTAGATCAGGGATTATTTCACCCATTAAAATTTCCCATACAGGCAACATGTGATCCACTAGAATGAACTACGACAACTGGATTGTTTTAATATTCAAGTTATTTTAACACAACTGAATAAAATTATGTTAAATAGGGTCAAAACATACTAAAAATACCTTTTGTTTGAAGGAAAACTGTAAAATTTTGTACTAACTGAAAGCTTCACCTTTAGCAGTTTCATGTGTTGTCTTCTACTAAAGTTACATGCTAACAGTAGCTCCTCTCAAAGAATCCCTATTTCAGGTCTGAACTGAAAAGCGACTTCCTAATAGCTAGTGAGCTATAACGTTAATGTATGTGTTGGGACACAAAACTCTCCTTTTGATTTACAGGGTTTAGAAATGAGACCCAGTATCTTGCCATATGTTAGAATAGATTGCCAGGTTAGTGCAATCTGGGATCACTCCTAGTTGTGCAGGGTTTTGTCTGGGCAAAAGACCTCCAAGGATAGAAACTGCTTTGTCTTCAAGACCTCCAAGGATAGAGACTGCCTCTTTGGACAACCTGCTCTGCCACCTGCCTGTCCTCATGAGGACTTTTTTTTCCATCATCTCCAACATTTGTGAACTCTTGTCATCCTAAGAGTTATGGCAGATAAGATTTAGTGAAAAAAAAAGACAACTATTCATGATCCTCCATCCCATAAAATGATTGGTGCAATAGTATAATAGTAGCTTAGCTATTCAGTAGTTTTCATAGCAATACCAAGGATATGATATTTTTATAAGCATTAAGATACTAAGGTTTTATAGGTTTAGTAATGTATTCATTGTTATTTCACAGATATTAACTTTTAGGGAGTCATTCTACCAGTAACCTTGTGTTTCATACAAAAGAACTTATACATGTAAATATGCTTTCCAACAGTTTCTATCTAGGTTGTCTCAACTGTAAATATAAGCCTGTAAGTATAAAACAGAAATAATGATTGTTGTTAACATAATATTATTTTTTCTATTACAAATATTTTATTTCTGAAAGAATTTGACAAAACACACCAGAAAAATAAGTGTAAAGAGAAAATTACATGACTATATTTAAAGAGTTTGTGTGAGTCCACAGTAATATGACAAAACTGATCTTTATGAAGCTGATGAACTGCAGAAAAAAAAAAAACAGGAATTTTATCAGGATATTATTCTGTCAGCATTTCAACTTTCTAACTTTTATAGATCATATTTAAAGACCCACTGACAGTGTAAGTGATTTTAAGCTCTACATGAATGAAATGTGATAAAATTTTATTTGGTTTTAGCAGTTTTAATGAATCATACCCTAAATATATCTTCATATATAACTTGAATGCCAACAGAGGTCTGATTCTGTGAACTTGCAAATCAGAAGTTTCTTGCTAATTATTTTTATAGTGATTTCATCTGTGAAATTTTTGTCCAAAACTAACTACATACAGAATGGAAAAGCTACTTTTGTGAACTTTTGAAAGTTCATGTATTGCATGAATTGAATTGTGGTCCTCTTTTTCCTGGAGAATTTTGTTTGTAAGGAAGATCTTGGGGACTTTGTTGTTGTTGCTGATCAGCTTTACAGGTAGTTGCTGACTCTAACGGGATTAACATATGTGAGAATTTTCTTTCTGGATGTCGCTAACCAATAGGTGTATTTATTTCTGTTCTTCAGGATATCTGACATACTGAAAAAAAATTATTTGCGCCATTTCAGGATGACGCCATAGTCTTTCGAATAGGTAAATCTGGAGAAAATAAAAGTTTTTGAAAATGGAACCATTTTGTTTGGTATAAAACAAGGCCTTGAAAACAAGGCCAGACTTGCTGGCTCCCTGGTCTTCATCACTCTGTATGACAGGAAGACTACAGCCTAGAGGATCTAAGAGTTAAGTTGAGCTAGGAACTTTGGAGATCTCATTTCTTTAAAGGCCTCTCTGGAGTTTTGGGGAAATGTTTGGCTCTTATTAGGAATTCAAACGCTGATCTCCATGTCTAAAAGTCCTGAGTCCTTCCCGTCTCATAGGGAAATTCTCAGCCTTCTCTCTGGGTGGTTCAAATCCAGACTAGAAAGTATGTTCTTCTTTATCCCAAAATTTCCCAAAGTGTTTTTCAAAACTACATCCCATTTCTACAAAATAAAAGGAAAATTCCCTATGGCCCAATGCTGGATAAGATTACAAAAACTGGTATTGGAGTTGATGGAAATATTCGTGCTGGCAATACTCAACAAGACTGAGTGGTATTATTAAGATAATGGCAATATTTCATTTTTTGGAAAAAGAGAATTTATAAAAAGTACTTAAATGACTTTTCCACCGTCCGTTAGTTTAAGTTTAATATCCTAAAACAATGGAAGTTCATTTAAAATAACCTGTAAAGCAGATTGGACACATTTTAAATTAGTCACACTGTGCAACTCCATTGACATAAACATAATACCTTCAGCTTTACGCTATGATACCTTCAGCTTTACACTTATGTAAAAGAAACTTAATCTCAGCTCTCTCTTTTTTTTTATTATGTACTGGCATTGCCAGTACATAATAATAAAATTATGTAAATTATTATGACAATTAAAATTATGTAAATTATTTTTTATTATTATGGACTTCTATGATCCACAGAGGGGGAAAGGGAAGAGGAATGTGTATTTTTGCTGCAATAATTTTGTTACCTTACTTGCAAGTAAAATTTTTCTCTTTATACTCATTATTTTTAGGTATCGCCTTTGTCAATTATGTCTGCATTTCCACTGCTAGCAGACCCAAAATATGACACTGATTGATTATTGTTTTCTTGTCTCCCAGGAAGACAGAAAAAGAGGGAAAGAAAAAAAAAAACCCACATTCTTAGAATGGCAGTCTTTGTCCCAAAGGCAGCAAACGCCTCTGACACCTCCTTCCACACTTCCTGCCAGCTTCACTCTGGAGAGCTAGCTGTGAGGATAGAATTGACAAATCTCCAGCTATTTTATGCATACAGTAGTTTTGTCCTTTAAAATTTGAATTATGGACCACTTTTTACTTTCCTTTGGAAAATCTCTCAGAGAGGGAAAGGGTATGCCAATGACATGAATGGAAATTTATGTGGAAGCAAAGAGGACCCAAAAGTATTCATTTTGATTTTATTGTCAGAACTATCCATAGAGAACTAACCACTCCATTAGTATGCCCCTAGATCTTGGTATTGGGGTAAAGAACTGAAATTTCATTCTTCTGGATATCATGTTACTCACTCACATAGCCCTCTCATCATTGCTAAGTACAACTCTACTCAATGCAGTCACCTACGCTGAGCAACATCTTATTGCACAGGTAGTCTTCAGCTAAAATCAATAGCATTAGCTCATTAGCTATGGAATTAAAAAAGTGCTTAGAGAGATTAGTATCAGAAATAGAGAGATTAATATCAGAAATAATCCAAAAAATGTCTAAATCATGGGGGAAGATTTAATGTAGCAGTATTTCCATTAGTACTATGGTCAATTTGCTGATTCCACTGACTACTCAGTATTTGTTCTCTTCCTCTCCTAGACCTGACTTGCCCCAGCAACCACGTCTAGAGTGCCAAACCAGTAATGGTTGCTCCAGTTATTCTCTCATCTGCTCCTGTTTCAGAAGTTGGAGGCCTTTATGTGTAACTGTTCCTTGCTTTATTTCTCTTCCAGAGCTAGCAGAAAGGGTGCCCACGCAGATCTGAAGTAAAGCTAGGAGCAGGAAAGAACCATTCTCTAGTTCCTAGAATAAATGTAAGGGATGAACTGGATAACCAGTTAAATATTGTCAGCTTCAGAATCATCAAAGATTCTGATTGCAGTGAGGACAGCAACCAAGTACTTCTGACTTTCCGGAGAGTGGAAAGTCTACTTTTATGCCAAAGCTAGCCCATAAACGTCTGGCTCTGATCCCAGCTTTGCTGGCCTATTATAAGCACTTTTATTTGACCTTTTTATTAATGTCAGTGTTGTTCTGAGTGCACACATGTCTTGGTTTCTCAAAGAGCAAGAAAATTAAAAGAGATGGTTTTATAAGAATTGAATGCATGGTAGGTAGCACTGGTCTAAAATACTACTTTGTCTGAAACTAGGGAGAAGAGAGAAGTCAGTATGTGTTAACTACGGATCTTGTGCCTCAGGTGCCAAATAGATATGAGTTGGACCCAAAAAAAACAAAAAAAGCCTGTAACCTGTTTAAAATGATTATAAGAAATCACAGCATAAAAAGAAACTCTTGCTTTGTGATCATTTAAGTCTGTATAACAGTCTTCTTTAAACAGGAAGTTTGGTTGTTTCTGGTACCACTATATCACTCTTCTGTCTCTTAGTCTAAAAAAAACTAAGCCTATTGCGTTTCTTGGAAATTACTTCGTGTAAGATTCAGTGGTCTATTAAATAAACATGAATGCAATGACATTTAAAATTGAAGTGTTTACCTCATAAAAATGCAAACATTAATGTCAGAAAAAAATAAGGTTTTGAGCTTTTAAGAGAGATTTTATATGTACAAAGATGAATTCAGCTAGAAAGGTGAATGGTTAGATGTATCGCAGACAAGCAAATTAATTCACTTTGGGGTTTCTTGACGCCTGGGAAGAAGCCAACCTGAAATGAATTATATAGTGTGCATGGATTAAATGAACATTGTGACACATAAAACATTCTATTTGTTTAATTCTTCATTCATTGGCTGAGTCTTCAATAGATGGACAAGCAAAAAGGACCTCAGTCCTGGAAATTTTTTTATTGCAGAACAGGATGACTCAGGGATTTGTAATGGACAGAGTTCAAGTCATTTACCCAAATCTGGACTATGCTGGTAGTGATCACAAGTCACTACTGGCTGCTGTGCATGAGGCTGGGGGCCTGGGGAGGGCATGCATGCATGTGTGATAGGATTTGTTGGTTGTATACCACCTGCTAGTGTATTATATAAGCATATAAAGATATATGTATATATAATATAGATATATATAATATAAAGTGACCTCACACAACCTGCTTCTTGGCAGTCTGAGGCAAAAGGCCAAACATAGAATGGGCACAGGGACAGAACTAAACTTTCCACCCCATGTAGCAGTAGCTTAAAACACACATTTCAATAGGGCGGGTAGTGAGAACACCGCTTTATTGCCGCTGTCCGTGCTGTACCAATTCCGTGGAAAAACTGAAGAATGGAGCTTCCAGCAGGGCCAGCCTGGTACTTCTCATAAACCTCTATTTTACATTCCACCATTGTGCTTGCATTTGGCTGGAAAATGTTAATCACCACTCTACGCTTGCACCTTTCAGCATGGTTGACAAGGATTTCTCATCTGAATGCAACTTCAGAATTTGCTTTTCTTGGGACTCAGACAGAGCTCGAATTAAATGCTCCTCAGGATGAGACACCGTTTATTGGAAGAGAGATGAAATGAACTCTATTTTATTCAATGGCTTTTGACTTACCTGTTAAATGCTCAGCTGGAGGTGGTTGTTGAGGCTGGCAAGGCCTTGTGGTGTCCCCTCCCTGGCCAAGTCCATCCTGCAACCCCGAGCAAGGCAACCAGGGCCTGGTTGGAGATGGTGGTCAGGGTAGGCACAACCTGACCACCACCAGGTGCATGGCCATGCTGAAGTGGGGAAGTCAGAGAGGCAAGGACAGGATCAGGTCTATAGACTCAGCCAGAGTCCATTGACAGGCTCTGGAAGTCAGCCCAGGGGTTGGGGTCAAGGTTTGGGTCAAGATTCAGATCAGGTGCAAGGGCCAGGCATGGGCACATCTGCAGGGCATTGGACTTACAGCCCAGCACTGACTTCTGGTAGGAAGCCCATCTTGAAGGCATCTGCTGGCAAAGAAGGGGCAGGCCCCTCCTGGAACATCTTCTAGCTCTTATTTCAAGGTCACCAGCAACATTATGTTGACCTTGAGCCCAGGAAACCAAACCTTGAGTGTCTGCAGGTATTCAGTACCCTGTGAGAGCCATGGGATTTTATAAAACAAATGATTTGGAGCATTGGAAGAGGTTTTGTTTTTGACTTTTTGTGTGTGATGGCTGCAAGAGTTACAAGCACTGAGGTTGTATTTCGAGAACTCGTAACTTTTTCAGATGTTCTCAGGAGGAAAATCTACTCCACAAACAGTGCTGCTGTACATGTGAATTGAGGATGTATAAAATCATTTTCATTTCCTGAACATTTGGTGTTAGTCAGCAAAACCCATGGAGTTTCCTGGTAAATGCCAGTCTATGTTTTACATCTCCAGCAATAAAATCCCTGGGACTCTTGCAAACTCTGTTTGCCCGGAGATTCTGGGTGAGGTAAAGTTTGGGTGAAAATAATGAACAAAATGGGGAAAGCTTTGTTTTACAGTTTGCAACACAGTGATCCAGACGGAGGTAGTTAAGAAACACTTTTACTGAGATTTTTCTCTACATAATCTATGCGTATCAGTGGCAACTTTTCAGGCAGACTGGCCTAGACTCCCTCTTTTTTTCTTTCTTCTGTTTTTCTTTTGCATTAAGCTGACTCTTTTTCTTAACACGTTTAACATACAGGTCAGACATGCCTTTCATGAAATTACTGCTTTCATATTGATCTTAACTTCAAAATGTATTTGGTTTCAAAAGAAATGTCTTCAAAGCTAACAGAGGACACTATAAATTAAGCCTAGTAAAGTTTGACTATTAAGCCTTTCCAGTCACTCCCTTTATTCTCAAACAAAAATCAGAACTGTGCTTCTTTTTCAATGGCTTCCTATTCCCCTTGAATACTCCAGATGGGATTTTTCCTCTTCTTCCGCAGATTTCAGGCAAAATATTTATGTATAGTTTTCTGCCTGAACCGATTCTATAAGAATAATAGAAAGATTAATTTCAAAATGTACCACAACATGTATTACAATCTTCATATGTAAAGGTTGCCTGATATTCATTGTTTTTTCCTTTTTTTCTAAAACATTGTTTTTCATCAGTAAGAACAAAACATAACAAACAGGAAGTACTGAAGGAGTTATACAGTGTTGAAGAAGTACATAATGTGGTAATGATAGTTAAGCCTCAAAATATGCAAAGTTTAATTTGGCTCAGATTAGCACCTCAAAGTTCTGGTCCCTATTAAGAGCTGCGTTTTTAGACAAGAAGTTGGACTAGGTACCTTACAGTTACAAACTGTCTGGTTAGAATTACAGCAAGTCCTGTTTCTTGTCACACTGAAAATGTCACAGGATTAGCTTTCTGTGTGCAGAATTACTCCTTCGCATTCCAGCGTAACCTTTGTACAATAACAGAATGTGCATGCATGGATCAGAGGAGTATACAAAACCTGAATAAAAGGGGTTCATAACTAAGGGATGAACAACATCTACCCAAGTGCTGTAAATTCATGTCATTGTGTACCTGTAGAGTAGAATTGCCTCATCATTTCTAGGCAAAAGATAAATAGCAGGCTAGGGATGGTAAAATGGTTAAGTAAAACCGAGCTTTATGTTCTACAGTCATGTTTTAGCTTAAGATCTCTCTTTCAAAGCTCACAAGGACAGCAAGATGTAACTGGAATAGCTTTGCTTCAGCTGAACCTACCTGAAAATGAAGCTCATGAAACACTGTATGTTGAAGAGACCTACACAGGTTTTCTGCTCCAATCTGTCAATAAAGCTGTCACCTATCGATTAAATGCTATAGCTGGATAGATGGTGATAAAAAGATGATATATGATGCTATTCTTATTGTCTGCTAGATATCTCCTGCTTAGGAATTATTCTACATGTAAAGATACTGATAATGATTCATGTAGATTTCTTTCTGAGGATGCCAGATCATTCTCACACTTCTCTGAATCCAGAACTCTGGGCCAGTTCTTTAAGCAAAAGATGAGCGAGTTCCTTATGAACTGTGAAAGGGAAAGCAACAAATCACTGTTTTATATTGCTTCACAGGCAACTGTCAGCACACCTCACCAGTGCCATCCACTGTAGGAAACAGTGTCAGATGAGTCCTGCAGGCACTCTGGTTGTTCCTGATCTCTCAATCCACATCTCCATCCACATTAAACCTTATTATACAGGACACTGTCCTTTTTGCACTCTGACTTGCAAACCAAAGCCCCCAGGCAGGGGCACACTGAAGGACTTGCCTCTGCCACTAGAGCTGCTAAACCCAATGTGTCCCAGGCCAGCCAGGGTTGATGGAAACATCTGTGAGTTTCTAGGGCACCATTTGGCCTTCAGACCAAGACTGGCATGGGTAGCCGGCTCATTACCTGGGCCTGTGGGCTTCCCTCGGCTTCTTCTGGATCCATCCAATGTCTGTATTATCACATCTGTTCTCTATTGTCTCAGTAGGACTTCAGGAGAAGGAAAGGGCCAGGTGATTACTACCAGAAAATCACAGAATCACAGAATGGTTGAGGTTGGAAGGGACCTCTAGAAATCATCTAGTCCAACCCCCCTGCTCAAGCAGGAACACCTACGGTATGTGGCATGGGGTCACATCCGGACAGGTTTTGAGTATCTCTGAAGAAGAAGACTCGACAACCTCTCTGGGCAGCCTGTTCCAGTGCTCTGTCACCCTCACAGTAAAGAAGTTCTTCTTCATATGGAGATGGAACTTCTGGTGTTTCAATTTGTACCCATTCCCTCTTGCTCTGTTGCTGGCTACCACTCCAGGTCTCTCCCCTGCCAGCACCACAGCCTGATCAGGATCATTCAAAATAATTTCCAGGTTCTTGGTGGGGAAACAATAAATTTTATCTCTACCCCAGGGCTCATTCTTGGGGACTATTCACAGCTCTCCATAGCCTGTGTCCTCCTCTTCATCAAGCTAACCATTAAAAAGAGACCCTCTGCATAGAGGAGAAGCTGAGTAACCTCCAGAACCCACAATACTTTATCCTATTTCTGGGGAGACTGACAAGTCTGAGCTTCATAGCTTTCTGGGAGACAGACATCTGCTGCAGGAGTTGAAACTGGAATCTTCCAGACAGGACAGCTGGTCCCACTGAGAAATGAAGATGAGGCAAGTGGACACATTGATGAGCTATCTTGAGTCCTTTTTGGAGCGAAGGGACAGCAGGGAGTGAATATCACTACCACAGCTTGAGACTGCATCAGCAGCAGGCATCAGCTGACTTCAGGCATAATCCTGTTTTACCATGAAGACTTCCAAAAGTTAGCATAAGTATGGATATATGTAACAGGCAAATTCATTTTACAGGTCTTTTATTTTCTTTCCTTTTCCACACTACGTTGCTCTGAATTTGATCAGGATCCTTGCCCATCTTGGGTATCGTAATGAAAGCTGTAAAAAGCTGTCAAATATTTCCTCCTTTTGTTGCAGTATTTTATACAAAAGATAAGTCTGCATCATGTTGTCTTGAATGCCTACCAGCATACAATCACAACTGGATTTAGGCTCCCAAATTATATGCGACTCTTACAAAATTTCCATTTTCTTTGCTATAATTCAAACACTTTTAATTGTATTATACATGTCATCAATGTGTGTTGCTAAGTGAATTTTTTGACCTAAAGGGAAAGAAAATAACTCTTTATAGTCTGAGATGATGGAAATGGCATGAGATTTTAACACAAGACTCACTATTCTGAGCAATTCTGGGCTGCTTTTCACATTTTTTTGTGTATTGGACATAACAGCCTCAGCTTACTTGCCGAGAAGTAGTACTTGCTTATCTCTATAATGTACTGTAGTTGATTCTTCCTAGCCTTCAGCCATTGCTCCAGAAAGATTGGAGTTACCTGTAGCTTCTGTGTTATATCTGCTGTCCCATGACTTGGTTATGCTAGAATATCTTTTCTGTGTCTATATCTCTGCATTGTAGTCAACTGACAAGTTCCATACTTCTATTTTTCAGCCAACAGATATCAAGCTGCACATGAACTGTTAGGTACATTAAAGATAGAAATCATAATCAAGTACATGTTGCATTAAAGACTGAGAGAATAAATCAAACTTTTTTTGTTCTTTACAAGAGAATGAGAAATGGAAGTTTTGTAGAGACAGAGAAATTACAATAGCTGTACATACAATTCAAGGGAAAAAAAGGAAGGATCCCAAAAGCTCAGGTATATCTCTTCTTGCTTTTATTATCAAATATATATCATTCTATCAAGGTTATCCATGAAAAATGAGTCATAGAATAACATCTCATTTTCTAGGGAAGGTGGGGTCTTCCTGTTGGAACTGTGAACTTCCTACTGGCCAAACAAAAGGGAGTGGAGTATCCTGAGCCAAAAAGTGAGACAGGAAAGGCCTGCTGATATAGGATGAAAATGCAAATGAAAGATAATCTAGAGACTGCGAGGGAGGGTAGTCTTTTTAGACAGTCTTTTACAGGGAAATTTAAAATGTTAATTAAAATGTTTGAAAGACTTTTATAAGCTTGATATTTGTTCTTTTTTTTTAAGCCCTCATAATGCGTTCAGATTTTAAAATGTTTAATGAGTCAACAGCTGTAAATGATGAAAAGTGTCATATTTCTGTTTCTTAAATGTACTTTGTAGTATTACTGTAGACCAAAATCAACACCTCTGAGGTTCAGCTGTAAATTTCTCCAAAGAAATTGACTTAATACATGATTTCAGGTTTGATGGAACTTACCAAAAATAGCTTTTTGGAAAAAAAAAAATCTGATTTTTGAGTCTGCCTTTGTTCGACAGGTGTTCAAGTTTGTTTTCTTAAATGTTTCTACTTTTTAGTATAATTAGGAAGCTTTTCTACACTCTCTTTTTGAGGAAGCTTTTACTGACGTGAAGCAAATAAAAAGCAACTCCAAACCATGAAATATTTTGCTGTATCTAAGAGAAATCAGTAAATACTGTTCAGCCAATATTTGAAATATTACAGTCTAGCTGTCCTGTAGTAAAAATTGTAATTTCGTAACACATAACACTGTGTTCATTTCCCACCTTATCTGTGGACATACATTTTAGTCCAAGAGTTTCTTCCTTGCCAGGTATACTTCAAAAATATCATTGCTTAGGGCCTTTTCCACTTTCAGAGGAATGTGGATTGGGAAATGTTGACAGAAAAAAAGAGGAGAGATTAGGCAAGCAGAAAGTTCTAGTTTGATGAAATGAATCCTGTCTTTCCAAACAAATTAAAAATCTGGAATTGATGGGTTCACCCTTTCATATTATTGCAGTAATAAGAACAATTATTCTTAATTCATCTTGGAAACATGTACACGATCCATATACTGGAAGTGTATATTTATAGAGGAGAAAATTTATAAAAAAGTATTCTGGAATATAACAGAAAACTGAAACAAGAAAAACTTCAGCCTAATATTCTGTATCAATTCTTTCAGAGAGCAAAATCCAGGGTTCCTTGCAGCCCACAAGCTGGACCTAACTAGTGATAGTCCTCAAAATTTGTAACCCCTTCTATTTTACAGGAGTAGGAGGACTACGTAAGAGGCAGGCTAAGGGCTATGTGTAGACTTTAACTGAGAAGTAAAATGGCCAGTGCATACAGCCACGACTGCTAGTAGGTAAAAGTGGCCTGATAGGATACCAGTGCATACCAGTGCAAGTGGCCTGATAGGATACCAGTGCATAGTGTGAGTGAGTTACCTTCACTGCTGATTAGAGGTTGGTGAGTTGGTTACCTATTAAAAGTAGGGAAAATATGTAGGTGTGGGGGTATGTAATGATGGTAATTCTTGATGATCTCAATAGGAAGGCTGAAATCGCTGCTATAGAAATAAAGGGTTCTGAAGAGCAGAAACAGGATTTTTCTTCTCCTCAACTCCTTTTCTTTGCTAATCTGACCCAGGACTCCCTACTAATTTCTTCCATCTCATATGTGAATGGTGCAACCCCGGTTAACATGCTCTTGGGAATTGTGAAAAAGAGAAATTAAAACATTATTTATCTTTATGAGGTCCCTGACCATCTCTCTCTCTCTTTTTTTTTTCTTTTTTTTTTTCCCCTGCTTTCCTTTCTTACAAAGGGCTTTTGAGAGGAGAAAGCAAGAGCCTTTGGTGGGCTCTTCTCTGACTTGCTGTCTGTGACTTAGCCTGCAGCAACTCTGGGGCTTCCTGGGGAAATATACTGGAATTGTGTGCATGATCCTTCCCTGCCACTTGTGGTTTGGGCAGCTTTTTTTGCTCTTATAGCAGATTATATCTTCTCTTCTTTGACTGGGAAATTTAGGGTAGGGAGACAGAGTCAGGGACTGTGGAAGGCACCCATGACTAACAACAATGGTAGGCAGGGCCCATTTTCCCTCAGCCCATTCCCGAGACAAGGCTGCAGCATGGGTACGAGGTATATCAAGCAGCACAGGGTTTGTAAGGCACACTGAGCACTGGGGGTTCTGTGGTGACCAGAGAAGAAAGATTGATCTGCCTGCTCTTTTGCCTAAGTCTGACCCTCCTAGGTAGCTACAAGAAGCTCCCTATTAGTCCTATTTCTGATCTGCTGTGGAGTGTTTGACTGTTACGGTTACCTAAATAATGGTGATCTTGCCTGCTTATTTATTACAAGTGTGAAGTTACATTTATTATGTTTTGGAGTGAGAGATGTTCATATCACAGGGGCAATTAGAAATGTGGCTTTCAAACTCAACAGGAGCTAAGTGCCTAACTATCCTTCAAGGCACTGAACTCATCTCCCTAAATGTTTGTGACATACTAAATTGTTTTAGCTTTGCAATGGTAGCATTAGCAAACAGTTTTGTAGATACAGAGAAATTTCTACTGTTTATATAGTGATTAACACCTCCCTTAAAATTTATTCAATCAAAGGGTGGAAACTTTGCCTACCAAGGAGCTGAACAATTTATTCTGTATAAATTCTTCTAAAATGCTAAGCATACTTCTGCTGAAATAATATTTTTATTCCAAGAAATGACATCTGGAGTTGAGGAAAGTCATTTACAAGATATGGATGGATGAACAGCTTGATTGCTTTTCTCAGTTGCTGCAATTTACAGCCTGGCACTGAAACCTATGCAGATAATTGTAACTGTTCATATTAGTACTCTGCACAATGAATTGAGATGACTGAAGAGCAAGCCCATGTTCCCCTTTGCTACGGGATGAGAGTGACCTCTGACAGAGATATGAGGTGGATGCATTAATTATGTCACCAAGAAGTGCCAAAGTTCATTTGTTAAAGCCTGAGGGCTTGTCTTCAGATTGGGTTTCACATATCCTACATAACTTACAAACACAGGAAAAACAGACAGTCCCTGTCTTGAGGAGATTATGATTTTAAATAGATGGGATGAAAAGCAAGGGGAAGAAATTTTACATATGAAAAAAAAGATAGTAATAATCTTAATGGCTTTATAGGGAGGCGGAAAGTAAAGAAATTATGAGAGGAGGATTTGGAGCAAGCAGTCAGGCAGCATGAGGGAGATAACATCTAACAAAATCTGTACAAAATGGTGATGAAGACATTGCTATCCAAATATCTCTCCTTAGGTTGCATCAACTTCAATCCTTGCCTGGCCCCACTGCAAAGTTACTGAACACAGTTTTTTGAAGTGAGTGAAGGAAAACCCTAATTTCAAAATATTTCTTCCAGTTAAGTCTTTCACAAGCTCTGTTTCAAAATGCTATCACTTCTTCTGGTGCATATATGGCATATGTAGCAGCAAGCCAGACCATGTGTGGCTGAACTAGTTAAGTATAGTGAGAGTTTAGACTAGCAATTTGAACACTTCTCGCTTATTTGCAAAGTCCAAATTTGCTTCCTCGTTCTAGAATAAGCCCTGTGCGTGAGCACAGGGCTTCACATTACAAATAGGGGCAACATGATGTGATCATTGCAATCTAAGGGTGGGCAGCAATTAAGATTCCAATACATCCCACCCATCCTGGTGTTATGTCATGGTCCCAGAAAAGGCCTTGACTTCTCTGCATGACATCAGTTCTGATACCATGTGAAAGGAAAGTGCAGCGTATGGATGCAGACCTCTGCTCTGTATCTCAGATCAGCCCAACTCATTTTATGATCACTTGGCTTCCTTCAATGTGATCATTTGTTGAGGTACTAGTCTGCTCCCTCCAGAAGCTAATGGAGCAAAATCATTAATCCAAGGTGAGGTGTGCACTTTTAGAGCTATTGATCCCATATTGCATGTTTAGCAGCGATGAGATCAGCTTGAGAGCATGTAGGTAGGTATTGTTCCAGACAGAAAAAAAAAAGAAATAATTTTATAAAATCAGTGAGAAATTATTAAAGATTGCCTATGCAGAATTTGTAACATTGAGGTGCGTGAGGAGGCAGAAGTCACTGGCAAACATTCAATGTTCAAGTGTTTTGCTGCTTCAGCATCATTATTTCCAGTAATGTCAGCGGAAATATAGTTTAGAATCTAGCAACATTACAATACTCCTGCGAGAATCGGAGCATGCTGCAGATGGAAGATTTAAGATTTTAAACAGTAAGTAATTTGAAAGTACTAAAATGTGAAAACAGAAGAAAGCAATTCCAGTCGATGCTCTTTCTTCAGTCAAAAGTTTATCAGTTATAGCGGAAATACATATACCATATATATAAATACGGAGTAGACCAGTTACCTAAGTTGTAACCCTATTTATGAACTTTATTGGTCTATACATCCAGCTAAGTAAATAGGGATTATAATTGTTGCATGATGGCAATACATAATGATGGGTCATTCTATTCAGCTATGTGACTATATGTCTTGAGTAAGTCCCATGATAACAAATATGCCACCGTGAGAGGAAAAAGGAGTGCACAAAAGAAGTACCATGATGTGGAAAGTCATGGCTTGGCCTGTTCATTGTCTTCACACTGACAGTCCCAACACTTTTTGCCCCGTTTTCGCTGCAGATGGGACAGGATTATGCTTATCATTAACGGCATAGAATAATAGAATCATAGGATAATAGAATCATTAAGGTTGGAAGGGACCTCTAGAGATCATCTAGTCCAACCCCCCTGCATACGCAGGGACACCTAGAGCACGTGGCACAGGACTGCGTCCAAGCAGGTTTTGAAGATCTCCAGAGAAGGAGACTCCACAACCTCTCTTGGCAACCTGTTCCAGTGCTCTGTCACCCTGTCTATCAAGAAATTTTTCCTTAAGTTCCTGTGGAACTTTTGGTGCTTTGGTTTGTGGTTGTTTCCTCTAGTCCTATCAGTGGCCACCATTGAAAAGAGGCCAACCCCATCCTCCTCGCTGCCTCCCTTGAGGTATTTATCTGCATTGATTAGATCCCCTCTCAGCCTTCTCTTATTCAGGCTGAACAGGCCCAGCTCTCTCAGCCTTTCCTCATAGGTCAGATGTTCCAGGCCCCTGATCATCCTTGTCTGTCAATATATATGTTGTGGGGAAATCTGAGTGTGTCAGTCAAGGCTGGGGATGTAGGGTGCTGCAAGGTCTCAAAACATGGCACCTTCACTCTACACTTATCTTTTCCATGTGAAATGCCTTGAGATCAGTGGAGAGAAAAGGGAGCATTGTAATGCTGTGAACACCTTCGAGTGACTGTGTGTCCATTAGCTTTGCAGAAAAGCAGTGGCAAAGAACTCAGAAAAGCAACTACAAGGCCATTACAAACATTTGCAAGTGCTGATTGCAAGTGCTGCCTGCTTCTGCTTCCTTAACAAATCAGATGGCCGAATGTGAGCCCTGAAAAAAGCTGAATTTCGAACATGAGCCCTGAAAAAGAGCCTGATATCTTTTTTTATCTCCTCCTCCTCCCCCCATCAGCCCTCCCTCTTCTGAGCTGCAGTGTCAGGCTTCCTCTCCCCTCCGAAAGGACCATGTGGTAAAGCACTTGCAGTAGAGACACTGGCCTTTTCTTCTGGTGGAAAAAAGGAGCTCCTGTTTTATGGTGGCCTGGAGGCTAAAGAACTGCCGGCTGCCAGGGCTGCTGCTCTAATGGTTTCAGCAAGGAGCCCGGCTCCAGCTGAGAGGCAAAGTGCTTGGGCCCCACTCACCTCTGTTTATTCTGCAGCCCTGAGCCGCTTCTGCCCCATCCGCCTGCCCCTTGCTCCTAATTTATTCCCAGCAGACTGAAAAGCGGGATCAATGTAAAAAAAAAATCATTGGGAAGAGCTGGTCATCCGCCCCGGCAAAGTGATGTGCTCCGTTTTTCTCTTGAAGAATGAGCTTTTACTTCACTTTTCCTTCCAACTGCTGGGAAAATGTCAAGATTAGATGAGTCACACTGCAAATCGCATCTGAGTGAAAACTTTTTTTTTCATTTGGTGTTTAAGGCTGTAGGAACAAGTTAATGCTGACCCCAGGATTTAATACGAAAGAGCTTTTAATGTTTCAGCAGATCTGGAAGAATTAGTTGCTGAAATCTGGTATATCCCAGAAACTGGTATGAAAACACTTGGAAGATCTTCCTAACAAGATGAGCCCTGCAGCTCATCTTAGGGAATAAGGGCCTTCAGGATTTGCGCATTCACTCCTACCAACACTATCTGTTACTCCGTTATTATGTTCGTAAGCTTATAGAAAAGATATAGCCAGCTTTTTTTTCCCCGACATATCAACAAAGGTGCGAAGCTGCTATTAAGTCTGTCAAGTTTTATTGAAATGATAGTTTCATACTATGGCCCAGTGTTCAAAAATGAGCAAATAAATAAGAAAATAAACACTAATGCACTGACTCTTTTTCAACTGTAATCAGAAGGGGATGTCCACTAATTGACATGTCAGCAGTTTTCACCTTATTTTATGTTTCATAAATAGTTTATAGATTTATGTAATTTATGTATTTTATCTCTTTGCAAGCCATGTGCAAGTGCTAGAATATCTTGTCTGTTTTGGCTATGGGTCCCAATCTCAGTTATTATGAGAGACTAACATTTAGGAACTCTAAAGGTGGGATTTACAAGAAGCTTTCAAACTCACATTCAATTTCTTCTTTCTCAGAAGTGACATGAACAGCTTTGGAAATCTCCTAATTAGCTACCTAAAATCAAAATTAAAATAGGCATCTGTTTCTGGCATGTGTAGCCTTTTCTGTCCTTAGCATTGACAGCTTTCTTCCGTGAGTTGGCTGAAAGCTATCCTACACATTTGTTAAAGTGGGAAGTGCCATGCTGATACCTGCATGAGTTATTTTTATGTAAATTAAAAGCTTTTCTATTTGTAAAACCTCCAAAAAAAGTTAAATATATTCAGTTTCCCTTTCATTCCACATAGTACTTGAAGAGTAATTGTTGGTCATTTGCATGGTGTTGATGGGATCTGTTCATTCAGGTGTTCGTTCATTTTTATCTGTTTTCTATCTCCAGGAGGATACATATCACAAGTAACAAAATGGCTGGAGAAGAATGAAGGAAAAGGTCAAATGCTAAGAGCAATGCCTATTATGGAAATTATCAGCTCTATGAAACCTTTTATTTCTGTCTGTGGCACAAAAGCCAAAGAATGATACTGAAAAAAAAAATTAAGAAAATAAATTTTACAAAATATTTTGGTTTGGTACAAAAATGAAATAAATCCTTGACTGTTTTTTCCCTTCTTCTGTCATAATGTTGAATGCCAGTGCAGTCTATGTTGCAAAGGATGCACTCAGTCCTCATGCTACTGATTCACAACTAGATTTGTGATCAACATTAAGGTTCAAAGCTTTCCCCTGCAGCACAATATATGGTCCCTCCTAATTTCTTTTTCCAAAGAAATTCTTTACATTTTTGTAAAAATTGAATTCCAGGTTCCCATGCCAGGTTGTCATATTTTCTTTCTGTTCCTTTCTCTCCCCCTTTTTCTTCAATGACAATGTTAAAAACACAGGGAGCATAAAATCCATAATGCAGTACAACCTTATAAACAGAGCAGGCACAGTTCAGAAGCTATAAATCCATATAATATTTTTATCCTCAACACTCAAAAGTAGAGGGATTCATATTTTTAATTGTAGTTTCATGCTGCATTTTCATACTTTTTATTTCTCAAAGTTTCTGAAAACAAATTAGCCATTTTCCAACCATCTCTTCTTATTTATGTCCTGATCAGTAAAGAAAGATAGAATAAACTATTTTAATTTCTTCCTCCTCCTCCTCTGAAAGGAAGAATTAACCTGGCACGTTTCTGTGCAAAAGAAAATACTTTTTTTTCCTCCATTGTTTATCATTTGGAGAGTTATTATCCAAGTGTGACTGTGTATATTTCCCTGCTCTATTGTGTACTAGATTTGCTTGTTGGCAGCAGACCCGAACTTCTGTTCTGTTGCTCCTGTGTATTAATGCTTGTGCCTCTGTTATGTGACGGAAGTCTGGACACCAGCTAGTTTAATGCCCTGTTAACCTGAAGGAATTGACTGGAATTTATTGCCTTAGGTTAATCCCTGTGATTTTCACCTTCCTTTTTGGATAATATGCATTTCACTGTGTGAAATATGCGTCTGATTCGGTAGCAGTTACGTTAACAACAGTGGGATCCTGCTTGGGGACAAGGCTGAGGATGTAATGCCCTTGTAGCTCCAGATATTTTGTGTTGGTAATTGTGCATATACTTTCCGCCTGCTGTTTTGATCCTGCTGTTGCTATTGTTTGCTGGAGACTCATGCTGCTGTGTCCTGCCTCCCTGCCCAGCCTAAATTCCTCTGTACCCACCCCACAAGCCTTTTGTGTGATGCCAAGCTAGCAAAAATGCTGGCATCTGATTTACTGGTGTTCTTTTGTTGCCTGGGGGAGGTATGTGGGAAAGGCAGTTCACCACAATCACAACTGAGGCGCACACCACACCACAGTTTCCACTAGAATTCTCCCTGGCTGAAAGATGATTTTGCTTCAGGTGCACACACAGACGCATACATACACTTTATGTGCTGCAATTGAGTTTTATTTGTCAGAACAGCGGAGGAATGCAGCTGTTTTAGGATTTTATCCTATGGTTTTCACACTCCAAGTGGCATATTGTATTAATGTATTATTTGTATTATAGTAGTCCCTCAAGGCCCTTGGCAACATCTGAATCCCATTGTTCTCGGCACTATATAAACATGTAGTCAGAAACAGACCCCAGCACAGAAAAGCTTATGGCCATTTCCACTGCCTGAGTGAGGATTTAGGAGGGCTGCAGTGCCCATGTCTTCAAAAATCATTGAGACCACCCTATTTCCAAGTACCACCCTACTCCTGAAAGCATATAAACCAAACCAAAGTCGTAAAGGGCTATCTAAAATAAACAGGACACCACTCAGGCCTTCCATATGCTCAGAAGTACCCTCAATCAATAAACAGGATAAAGCCAGACATAGCTCTTCAGTAGTTCAAAACCAGGCACCTTGAATAGTCCAAAACATTGGTTGTAGTTGACCATGCAGGTCAACTCAACTATAGTTGACCCTGGAGGGCTTTGAACCCACAATGCTCATACTCAGAGATAATCCTTCCTTCAGCCTGTGGGGTTTTTCCCCAGTACAAGCTTTTGTTTGTGCCACAGGGCAGCCAAGAACACACAAAAAATGTTTAGAAGGCAGGTGATCTAGTATATTAGCGCATGAAAAGAGGTACCGTTTGCTTCCGGTTTTTATGGCTGCAAATACATTTGGCATGAGAAAAACATTGGACCAAAACAGAACTAAGCCAGAGAGGAGATTATAACTTTAACTACACCTGTCTGAGGTTAGAGAGGTCTTGGTCTGGAGAACACAGTGGTATCAAACACATTATTTTTATGTATTTTGAGCTCTCAGAGAAAAGCCAAAAGGGTCCTTCCAGCCTGCAAACTCTGTTCTAGGCAGACAAGCGCTCAGGTTCAACACACATGGTAAAAACATATATGATAAAAAAGAAAAACAATAGATCTGCATCAGGGAACTGGACAAAGGGAGAAATTGTTTGTTCTGGTTGCAATCACACATCTTGTGAGTCTTTAAGTACACTTGTTGAAGAGACTTCCTCCTTAAACTCCTTGTTTACCACTTCTCTTCCTCGCCAAGGGTTGCAGCCCTTTCCATGCTGCTGGCGTAACCGTTAGTGCAGTCTGTCCAACACCATTTCACCCAGATGGGGTAGACTGGCAATGATCTTCTCAAGCTGTTCAAGCCAACCCAGTTTAATTTTGCTGAAACAAGTTGGGGGATGCTTGCATGAGAAGCGGAGACAGCAGATCGAAGAGGGCGGTAGTTTCTGGCATATTCCGAGACTGTAAATTTCAAATGTCTTCACTGGGAATGTTTTGTGTTACTCTCCTCATAACTAATAATATCAATGACATTTTTCTCTGTGATGCTTTCTCTTCCTGACTTACACAAAACAAGAGAGGCCACACAGGATGACCTTAGTTTGAAATATTCATTGTCATATTTTCCCTTCATTCTTTGTTTTCTTTCTGGATTTTTATTTTTGGCTTTTAGGAGAGTGTTGAAGGATGATCACTGCTTTCTAGAGAACAGGTACCGACTAATACTGGCTTCTCAGAAGTGTGGTATCAGGTCCTTCACACACCATCTGCTGTGCTAGCAGTCTCAACGGCTGTCTTTCCGGTCTTTTAGGTAAGCTATCAAAACTTTCTGTGGGTCTATGTCCTTGGCAGAGTTATCAGGGACTGACTTTTTCCATTTTTCACTTGGGGTATTATCATGCTGTTGTCAAGTGGACAAATGGTGACCTGTTTCCACCTTTTGATTAAAGGAGATTAACAACAGGGCACAACCTGTTTCGATTTTTGTTTTCTTTCCCATCTGTGGATTTGAAGAGCAATGAGACAGCTGTCTGGTCTGGCCGGTGCAAAACCAAGTCTGTCACATAGCTGGAAGGCAAAATTGGGTTCCCTTGGCTCTGGAATAGTAGGTTTGGGTGGATTTTTCTGTTGTGTTACTTGTGTGTGCTACTCCCAAGCGAATATTTACTGCTGAAATATTTCATCCTTAGAGTCCTGATATTGAGAGGACTGTAACTTTCAGCTTGCTGACAAGATCTGCAGCTCAGGAACAGTGTGTTGGCATAACAGACACACAGGTTTTGCCAAAATGAAATGAAAGAAGGAGACTGTCTGAGATAGGTCACACATTGTGTTTCGGATTTGATTTCTTCCATCTGTTTGCCATAACTATTTATTCCTGATCCAGGAAAAAGCTTTTCTGGAGCATGTCATCTTTCTCTATTCTCTCATGCAAATGCTAAGATTCATTCTGCAGTCTTTGAGAGTAGTTCATCAGTCAATTCAGCAGCAGTTGCTAGGGCTAAGTTGTGAGTTCACTATTGCCGAAAAGATAGTAACAGATTCCAAAACAAGTCAAAGAAGCAATGACCCATAAAATGTTCATCTACAGTTACTTATAGTTGGGACTTACAGATCCAGACTTTTGAGGTACTTTTTTTCTCTCTCAGAAAGATGCCCTTTTCCTATATTTACTCATCTATCCATGTCAGTCCCCCCATATCCAGGGGTCAGTCCTTGGTCCAGTCCTGTTCAATTTATTCATCAATGACCTGGATGAAGGCACAGAGTGCTCCCTCAGCAAGTTTGATGATGATACCAAACTGGGAGGAGTAGCTGACACCCCAGAGGGCTGCGCTGCCATCCAGAGGGACCTGGACAGACTGGACAACTGGGCGGTGAGAAGCCTCATGAAGGTCAACAAGGGTAAGCACAAGGTCCTGCACCTGGGGAGGAATAACCCCATGCATCAGTACAGCTTGGGGACTGACTTTCTGGGTAGCAACTCTGCAGAGAAGGACCTGGGCGTCATGGTGACAAGTTGACCATGAGTCAGCAGTGTGCCCTCGTGGCCAAGAAGGCCAATGGGATCCTGGGGTGCATTAAAAAAAGCGTTTCCAGCAGGTGGAGGGAGGTGATCCTGCTCCTCTACTCAGCCCTGGTGAGGCCACATCTGGAGTATTCTGGGTTCCCCAGAACAAGAGGGACTGGAGATAGTCCAGCACAGGGCTACAGGGATGATCAGGGGCCAGGAACATCTGCCCTATGAGGAAAGGCTGAGAGAGCTGGGCCTGTTCAGCCTGGAGAAGAAAAGGCTGAGAGGGGAACCTGGTCAGTGTAGGTAAATACCTTACAGGTGGGAGCGAGGAGGATGGGGCCAGCCTCTTTTCAGTGGTGGCCACAGATAGGACTAGAAGAAACGACCACAAACCAAAGCACCAAAAGTTCCACAGGAACTTAAGGAAAAAGATCTTAACAGTGAGGGTGACAGAGCACTGGAACAGGCTGCCCAGAGAGGTTGTGGAGTCTCCTTCTCTGGAGATCTTCAAAACCTGCTTGGACGCAGTCCTGTGCCACGTGCTCTAGATGATCCCATGTGTGCAGGGGGCTTGGGCTAGATGATCTTTAAAGGTCCCTTCCAACCGTAATGATTCTATTTGACTTGATTTCAGGGAGGATTATGTAAGATCCTCAGCCTTCAGTGTCAACCGCCTATTTGGAGACTTTTTTTTCTTTTTTTCTTTTTTCTTTCCCCAAAGCAAATGTATTTCATCTTTTGGATTTACATGTGTTAATTATCAATATCACTTTTTTTTTTCCCCTGATATCTTCACATAGTATCCTTGCAAGCCTTGCAAGAGCAGTAATAGAATAAAAATACTGATTGTGTGGAGGTCAGAGCGGCAGAATACAACAGCATGGATGTGACTGGAATGCAACCAGGACTTGTATAACTGTGTAAATAAAATCAGCCACATGGTATGAAATTTATTGGAATTTCAGAGATTAACTCAGAAGCTTTTCTGTGATAAAAGATCATCTTGATAAAGGGTTTTCTCATGTCTATCACCATAAACTAAATAATTTTCAATAGATCTGTCATGGAAAATATTTCATGCTCATTTCATGCCTTTTTATGCTGCAAGATGCTTACTTAATAGCACATGATAGTTAAATGATACCATTGAAGAAAAAATCAACAACAAAATAGAAAATAAAATGAATTGTGTGTAAACTGTGCAGATTTCAGATACGTGTCTTCCAGGAAGCTAAGGTCTCTATGTGATCTAGGTCCTGTAACCTACCTGAAGATTCAAAGTACCCTGAGGGGCAGATACTGCTGCATAAATTCTAGAACAACTTGCTTCCTGGAAAAATCCAAGGGAGGAGAGTCCTAGGAACTGTTTATTTTTAATAATAATTACCTGGCTTGCTATTACAAGTCACCTGTATGCCTTGTGTTGTTTTACTGATCCAAGACTGGGGTCTCTAATGTAGCTAGTTGCTCTTGACTACTTATATTTCTATTTTCCTGGGCATGTATATGCGTTGTTACATTTTTTTTTCTCTATTGTTTTTCCACTTGTTTCTCTGCTTTTACTTTAACAGAGCTGATCACCCGAAGTTTATATAGTCTAGAGGAATGGACTTCTAAGTTAGAGTTTCTTTTTTTTTTTTTTCTCCACATTTGGCAATGCCTCAAAACCCATATGCCAAACTTCATGTAAATAGGAGTAGTCATGATGGTACCCTAGCAGCCTACAGTTTAATTAAAGACAGGAAAAACAAAACTAATTGTAAAACAATCAGAAAGAGACTGAAGGCAATAATAAAAATGTCATGTATTTAAATACGCTCAATGTGCACAGTTTGTGAACAGCTCCAAATTGTAAGTCCAATAGTTTGACACATGCTTTCCATGAAATCATTTGGTTCCTTGACATTTTATCTCCTTTCCTCCCGCTTGCTGCTCATTATTAAGAAGCTGTGCTCTCTGCCTGTGCCATGCTCCTCTATTCTATTTTTAGCCCCTCTCTTACCTACCTGATCATGTAATGAAAGTTGTGTGCTTGCTGCAGCAAAGAGTAAACACATGTTTGGCAGACTGAGGAGCAAACCCTGTCTTGATACTGATTCTATATGCAGCTGCAACAAAACTGTACTATCTGTTTTCTATGGGTATCCTTATTGTGTATGCCTTATAGCTTTTCATGTAGTGAATCTTTCATGAGGAAGGTGATCACAATCATTCACTCTGTATGGATAAGTAGGAAGAAGCTCTAGTACTGAAGATTTCCTAGCATGGCATATCTGCAGTATATATTGCAAAAATGTTATAGCTTCTGACATGTTAGGGGACTACTTCACTTGACTGCTCTCTTCAGAGGTGCTGCAGGCATATTCCTTCTTTCATTCCATTGGAAGAGCTATTAACACGCCCTGGAATTACTCATCTGCTGACACCCTATCTTTGTCTTTATATAGTCAGATATGGGTCTAAAAAAAAAAGGTGTCACTATTTCAGCAGGGGATTAGTGCTTACATGAGGGGGTAGGGAGCATATAGGAAGGCAAGACAGAGGCAGTACTGTTTGGAAGAGGACTCAAATTAGAAAGGCTGTGTAAGACATCCTGTGTATGTGTCAGTGGTGTAAAGCCCTAAAGGAACGTTTGACTTGGTGCTCGCACAGCACTGCACAAAGATGTATTTCACAATGGCCTTCCAAGCAAGGAAGTTCCTGCTCATCCACAAAGGCCATTCCAGATGTGGGTCACTGGAGAGCAACGCATGGTGCATGTGCTGCCTTCACCTGGTCGTGCTGGCTGGCGCTGCTCCCTTCTCCTGCCAGCCCCAGGACAGGAGCAATAGCAGCACCCGCTCCCGATGCCCCCAGGGTGCTGAGCTGACTAATGCGAAATCACGGAGGTGGGCTATGCCTTTCCATTATCTCTTGAAAGAACACTCTGCACTGAAACTAAGCAAGGAAAAACCATGACAACTAAATTAAAAAAAAATCCCATTTAAAGAAGGGCCTTTCTTCTCAGCAGCAGCTTTCCTTCTGAGGAAATTTATATTTGATCACTTCTCTGACTTCTTTTTTCTAATTAGTTTCAGATATGTATTGTGTCTTTACTAGCTCTTAGCCTGAGGTACTGAGAACCACTTTCCTAAATTGCACTATAATTCATTTAATTGTTGCTTATTTTCCATTGTCATATGTTACTTTTCCTCTAAAAACCCATGCTTTGTTTTCTTAGCTGAACTAAGTTTACATATTTTCATATATATGAAAATAACTCCCATTTGCAGAATAAAGGTGTGAGCTATGTTTCAGCTTTTAAGACAGAAAATAAAAGCTGAAAGAAGATACATAATTATTTTCCTTAGAAATGTGTTCTTCCTCACCATATTAAAAGACAGCCTAAATGCCACAGGGTTTGTTTTCATAACAAATATACAAGGTACATACAAGTCCTTGCACAGATCATGTTTACAGAAGTAATCAAAGTCCTTTTACTTCTTTCATCTGCTTAATGAACTTGTTTCTGTGTTTTAGCATATTGTTCATTTTTCTCATATGCCATACCTTTGAGGATGCCCATCATTGAAGTTTTAGGAAACCTTTAAATTCAACAGGTTATTCTCTTAGTTCTCTGAGAAATCTAATTACCTAAAATTTCCAATTAAACCTTTAAAATGTCTTTCTAGGGTATTCCAATTAAAAATGATTTTTTTAGCACTTAATTGGTCTTGATGGAATGTTATTTGCATATATTTGAAGGTAAATCTAAGCTTTTCAATTAAAAAAAGGATTTTTGCTTTCATAGAATTACAAATTCTTGCTTTTACTGTAAAGCATATAAAACAATACCTTAAGTGACTCTTTGAAATCAGAAATCTTTTTTATAACTGTATTAAATAAGTTTGCTGATAGTAAAAAGAGTGAAACTTTGAAGGATGCTTAGTTTTTTTTTTTCCCCTGAAAGTGTCAGTGGAGTCTATAGTGTCATTCTAAGCTTTGATAAAAAGGAGAGTTCTGACAATGCTGGAGACCTGGCAGTTTCCAACATTCAGATATTATCTTCGGTTCAATGGAAACTTTCATCTTGCACTACGTCATTACCTGTGTTTTGCAGCTGTTTGTGCTTGTTATAAGCCATGTAAATATAATGTAAATTAAAGTAAAATTTCTGGATGCTTGTTGGCAATATATTTCTTTTCATCCAAGAACCACCAACTCTTCTGTTTCTTTTATATCCAACATAGGAAATGTGTCAGAAGACTAATACAACATGAGGCAAAAATCTAAGGGAGATTTTGGAAACAGGAAACATAAATGCACCTCTTTTTGATTTTCATTCCTTTGAAAGAATACCTTTAGTCCCACTTAGTACCTTGTATAGAACATGAAACTCCTTAATTATAACTCGCAAAATAAGCTTTCCTAGCCAATTTGGGGAATTGCTCTATGAATCTTAGATGGAGGCAGCATATTTAGGTGGAGGCAGTTATGCAGAGTACAAACCTGTATTGTTCTGTACAGAAAAACATGGCTTGGATTCAGCAGTTTCTTGGATAGCAAGAGCACTGGAGGAAGAACTGCAGAGCTGTCACAAGTTGTGCTCTTTTCCTCTACAGTTATCGGGTTTGTGGTTGAGCATGCACACCCTCATTGTGGTAATTCCTTCTGCCGACATGATTTACCCTGACATCTTCCCCTTCTCTTGCTTGAAGATGAAGTGGATATCAACTACTTCTCAGCCATAGGAAGAGAGGCTCAAGCAAATTATTAAAATAAGGAGAGGAAGTTAAATGATGATTGGAACATAGTTCATTGTTCACCAAAAAGTTCAAAGCAGCAAAACCAAAAGAAAGGTATAGGTATGAGCATAAGCATAGCTACAAACCTGACTGCACTGAGCTGAACTTGGCCTTTGAGATTGCTGCTTTATTCTTTAAAAAGAAAAGGTTTTACAGTGTTGCAATACTAACTTTTGTAGTAGGAATTAGGTTAAAGTTACTTGAAAGAATTTGATCTAATTCTTCAGGTACTGCTGCCTTGATTGCTAACATAATGAAGGACAAGTTTATTGTATTAAGGGGCAATGACTGGGAACAAGAGATTTAATGTGCAACATTAAAATGAAGATAAAATGGTTTAATGTTGATAATTTTAATATAAAATACAAGTTATACCTCACAAAAATTCTGTTGGTGATTTTGCACATTTCCCCATCTTACATAAGTACACAAATACTTATATGACCATCTGCAATACTTCTGTTATGTATCAGTTTTCCTAGTACTGGGGAAAGGGATATTGACTTTTAATTGGACATGCAGCTGGAGGTTTCTTTATGACAGATAAGTCTAGATTTTTATACAGGAACATGAGTTCATAAAAGTGATTTAGGTAGCATGATGTAGCACAAAATTGGATCTTTCAGAGCAATCACTGCCTGACTGAAAAAAAAAATGAACAGAACAGAATCAGCAGAAAGATCTGCTGATTTCCAAAGCTATACAGCATTCCCATACAATGTCCATGATGCTGCTATATGTGCTGTTTTTAATTAGCTCTTGTTCACCTGATGATCTTTATGATCCTTTCTGAAGTAGTTCAGATTTCTCCAGAATGGTGCTCTTAAGTGTAGTGTCAGCACCTGACAGCATTCTTGCCTCATACTAAGTGTAAAAATCCCAAGGCACATTATCAAAAATACAGAATTTTGCACACTGTTGATGTCTTTGCTGTCTGGAATGCTTCCACTGTAAAAAGATGGTATGAATTTTGCACTAGCTTCTTAAAGCTTGAAAGACTTCTTGCAAGATATTTAACTACCTGCCTAGTACCAGTGGCTAGTCATAGGTATAAATGGAACTGCATGGGTGGTTAGCTTATGAGTAACAAAATATGACATAATCCCAAATATATAATAAAGTATGATTCTGCTGCAGAAATCTTTCAGTAAAGTAATGCCACAAATAGCAAAATTTTGGTCTCTGTAATGAAGCTATTCTGTTAAGGCCAGCTGATTTCCAGCAGTATGTATTTGGAGTGATTGTAGAAATTATAGGAAGAATTTCTCCACTAGAAAGAGTTTTTCTTTACACTGGATAGAATAGGTTTTTTGAGTACTTTGACATTTTATAGATCTCCATTAGTTTTATCCTTATTAAATGTTATAGCACTGTTCCAAAAAAGTGCATCATTAAATTGCTGAATGATTAAACCATTCAGGAATCTGAAGCAAACCTATGAAATACAATAATCTACTGCCCATAAAATCATCGTCCCCACTATTGTGATCTTTTTTTCTTTTTGGTCTGTAGTTATGTTAGCCCAAGAAGGGTTTTATTTTGAAAGCTATACTGAAATCATGACTTATATCTCTATTCACAAATACATTTTCTTGATGTAGTAATGAAGATGTTTACTAATGTTTTGCTATTGATATAAATGGCTAAACTATTTAGCTGTCTCATCATGAAGAGAAAAAAAGAAAATTACATGTGAAAAATAAACTGTTTATTCTGCCCTCTACTTGACTTCTTAGTTTAGGCTTTTTTTTTCTGTCTCGACTGTCTTCTATCCTCTTTTTTATTGCTCCCTTCCTTTCCAACTGCAAAAACCACTTGTAGAAAAAACTGACATCTGTATTTTTAAAAAAGCTTTGCAGGTCAGTGCATCGTTTCTGGTAAACCTTTGTTAGCACCGCTCTGATTTGAGCAACATTTTCACTGTTATAGAAATAAAGAAATATGACTGGCTTATAGAAGACAAGTTACATTTCCTGAGGGGACAATCAGATATGAAAAAGAAAAAGGCAAAAACATGTATGGAGAGTATCATAAAGAACACAGATGTCAATTAAATGTTTACAGGAAATAAATGAAAGTTGAAACCGCATAGATCCCTTATTTCTCAAGTCCAAAAGAAGATCCAGTTCTGTAGAATCTGAGCTGAAATTCTCAGAAAATTTGCCATTTTTTTTGTAATGAAAAAAAATAATACTAATTTTACATTTTCTTACTCATTTCTATCTGTAATGTGGCAGATGTGAATCAATGCTTTCTGCTCATTCTTTGATATTCTGGGCTAATGTCAGATGTCAGTTTTCTGCAGTAAAAGCAGCTCCAGGTACAGAAAATAGGGCCGACTCCTTTGAAATACAAAAATGACAAAATGTGATATGTCAGAATTGAAACCATGAAAAAACGGTGCATGAGGCCTGGTTTACCTCTAGTTTTCTTATTTAAAAAATAGCTTTATAAAGGTGGAAAAATGCCTTATTATTCTTCATTTTAATGGATAGTAAAATGTAGTATGATGTATCCAAACAATATTTTATTTGGGTAATTAGGGTTGAAGTACAGATAGACAATAGAGAAGTCTGGCCCAATAATTAGTCTCAAATGTTTTTAGTGATGAAAAGATGGATGAAATGAGAGGGCAATCCAAGTGCAGCTATTTGTTTAAAGCAGTTCAAAAGTCAAGCAATTACCAAGTGTTGTAAACAATTAAACTGAAATATGTTCACCCTCTGTCCGATGTGAATTCTGGCTGGAGAGTGGAGACAGAACAGCTAATTTTCTTATAGCACTTTTTCACAGCTTCTACATAGAATCACAGAATGCTTAAAGTTGGAAGGGACCTCTAGATGCCGTCTAGTCCAACCCCCCTGCACACACAGGGTCACCTAGAGCACGTGGCACAGGACTGCGTCCAAGCGGGTTTTGAAGATCTCCAGAGAAGGAGACTCCACAACCTCATGTCAGAAGTAAAAACATAGAAAAGTAAATATTACTTTTTTTTTTGAAATACCAGTTATACTGGAACAACTTAATTTCATATTACACTTGTGCAATTCATAGTTTGACACAGTAAGTCATAATTATGCAAAGTAATGCAAACCAGGGCTACACTTAAGAATCAGGATTTCAGTTTTGCATGTATCTCTCTCAAATCTTTATATTAATGTAGAACTAATAAATTACATTTGATTTAATGAACTTTTTAATAAACTAGGCTCTTCTTTAGGATTTTTTTCAATGTATTTATCACATTCCAAAATTTAGTTTGTTTTGCCTAGAATATTTTGAAGACAAATTCTTCATTGAATTTGATGGATTATTAATCTGTTCACACTGTTAATCCCAGTTTTACCAAAGGCATAAATTTCTACTATGACAGACTCATATAGATTATAGAAGCAAATGTTTACTACTTTGCTACTTTCTTAAATTTGGAAATTAATTAGTAATATAATTAAGCCTTTAAGAACTCAAGAGTGTGAAAGTGCATTCTATTTTCACTTTATAATATGTAAAATATCTAAGAGAGTTTGCCATGTTTCAGATCCAAATGCAGATCTTTTGGTAGCTTGAAGATCTTTTTTATTTTTAAGTTAGTGGATAGTTTGTTCTTAGTTCAGTGACATATGTGTTTTTTATCTTCAAAATAAATTTAACAAAATATGCAGTTAAGAGTGAACTTCATTCACAGCAGACTTCATTCACTTGCTAATATCTGATTGTGTGATGGCAAATCCATTAAACCCCAAGAATAGATTCCGGTTAACTTCTGATTAGTCTTTGGCATATTAGACATATTAGACATATTGCCAAGTATAAGCATATATAGTGGCTAACAATTTATTCTGTAGTTTGTATGGTTGGGTGAGTTTGTTTTGCTGACTACTAGCCAACTTTTTTTTTTTAATCTTTTATATTATTTACATGTTATCATTTATCATGTTTTCACTACTTTTGGAATTGTGCAAAATATACAAATATAATAATGAGATAAATTGATATTAATATATATCCCATCAGTTTATGTTATGTTTAAAAGCACAAACAGGTCATCTCCGTGATGTAAATGTCTCTTCTCAGAAATGCTGATTTGTTCATAAGAGTACTGATTAGTTCACAGAAAATTAGTATAAACCTAATCAACTTTTGTTGCAGATTTAATAGTCCGATGGCGTCCATTCTCCTAGATTGGTCATGTGATTAGTCATTCCAAAATATTAATTGAGATAACTCTTGTGAACTGTTCCTCGGCTATATATAGAACATATAATCATTTCCCAGATTAGAGAATAATTAGGAAATCAATAAAATGAATGATGGCTGGTCTTAAAAGTATCTTGTATGCAGAGTTGTCTTTCTCAGTTTTCTTGGCTTTCTCTGAAAATAACTAACTGTCCTCCAAACAGTGGGTTTTTTCCCCCTTGTCTGCTCTTGCTAGCAAGGTTTATTACAGAGATAAAGCAGTCTAGACTCCAAAAAATCTGACTTGTGTTCCCAATTCAACCACAGACTTTTATATGACCTTGAACAACTCATTTATCTGATCTTCAAAGGCTTTTAGGAGGATAAAACTAATCAACATGGCGCCTTTAGATGCTGTAATGGTACAGTTACTCTATGCTACTAACTATAGCCAGTAGCATACTACCTTTTTGGATGGGAGTGGGGGGAAAGAACAAACATTTGAAATAGAACTGTGTGGATCCTGAGCATCCTGAGATGCTTAGATTTTAGTTATTGTCTAGTTTGTCCTGCCTCTGGCATCCATATAGATGCCGCCCAAAATGCAGCAATCAAGTTTATGTATAAAGTCTTTTCAGTTAAAGATTTTATTACATTCTAGTAATCTGTCAAAATGACCTCTTCCTGATAATCCTGATTGCAACAACTGTTAGATATTGTTGAAAGATAGAAATCATATTTTCCATAAGAATGTGCCTGTATTTCATCTGTTTGTTCTCTGTGTGCTTTAAATAGCTGCATCACTGCGCAAACTCCAGCTACTACTCTAGTACACTACTATTCTCAGTGTATCA
>NW_010586072.1:0-12325 GCF_000705375.1 Tinamus guttatus | reverse complement strand
TAGGGAAAGCAAAAATTTTTTACTTCTTTTGCAGATTTCTTGGCAAACAAAACAAAACAAAACAAAATAAAGCTCAGGTTAAATATTTTACCTGATTTAAAGTTAGATCTCAGATTAGATCTAAAAATAAATTAGCATGCCTTGCTCTCATGCTATAGGGATTGTCTTAAAATGCTGTAGCCTCGGCTCTGATAACTTCTTCTGAAAACAAGTACTATGTGTTTAAGATGGAAATTACTTTTTAGTTTGTGCCAAAAATACTGCATAGATAGACCTAAATACAGTTCATATATATATATTAAAACAAAACAACAACAAAAACAAACAAACAAAAACAACAAAAATGCATTCACTGAAGCGGGTTATGAAAAAGTAAATGAAATAAATGAACTCTGGAAAATTTTCCCATTTCCAATTTGAACAACAACAACAACAAAAAAATACAGTTAATCACCACAATTCTTAAATGCAGAATGCTAATTCTCATGTGTAGGAAACCACCTACTAGAGTAACAGAAAAAAAGGAAAAAAAAAAGCACTGTTCATTTCCGTTCTCCATGAAAACTCAAAGGGAATTCCCCACTAACTGCTTAAGAGAATACCATTTTGAATGGGCTCAAAAAAAAAAAATTCTTAATACAAGTTTGTTTTCAGATGTGTTCTTTCCCAGGGAATTACTGGTTTAAGTAAAGGAAAGATTCCTTGGAAGTTTCCAAGTCTCTACTGGCAATGTGAGTCAGACGTCTGCAGGCAAACTATAGACTGTATTGTGCCAGATTTGACGTCAAATGATAATCCAATGGGGTTTTCCATTAGCATTCAAAATGGAGATTCAATAGGGGCTAACTGTGTAAGGATAACCGGATTTAGTCTTAGTCACCAAGATTAGCGGTAAAAAATCCCATTCATTGAATAGATTGTTAAAACATATGTTAAAAGGCACAAAATGTTGCAAAAAAGGATACTAAGCATGAGCCTAAAGCAATATTAATTCTGAAATGTTTCATAGCTTAATGAAATGCAACACAGACAAAGTCACTGCCATGGTAAGGCTGAATTAGCCCGTGTGGTGACAGCAAGCACTAATTACTCCTCTTTCCATTAGTGTGTCTACTTGCCAAGACCGGGGCGTGCTGTCGCAAGGACTGCTGTTATTGCTGCTTGGAAATTTTCTGAGGAAGCAGGAAAGTATTGCCTCTTGGCTGAGTTTGGCAGGTCCTCCCTGCAGCTAGGACCTGGGGGAGCTATATGGCCCTGACCATAGGTGGACAGTTAACAAGTCTTCCCTAGGACTGGGGTCCTTGGGTGACCCCTGCAGCTGTTCCATGAAACTTATTTTTGTGTCAGTTTTGCTGAGTCATAAAAAGATCCAAAGAGCTTCCAGTTCTTGAGGATTTTTGATACTGTTGTATTTATACTTCCTTTTGTTTTCTATCCTATTTGGGATGGAACCAATTTCAAGAAGACTGATTTTCTCACAGTCTGGGAAACCAGCTTCTTTGGCTAGCTGTAGTTGTTCTGTAACCTGTCTTTCATACTACTGTACATTTGGAAGCAAAGCTGTTACATTCAGCTGCATGTGAAGAAATGAAAATGAAAAAACATGAGTTTGGCCTTGCGAAATGCTTCTTCTTGCTGTCTCTTCAGTGAAGAGACATTTAAAGGGCACAGAATTGTGACCCTTTGGGCGGAGTTGTTTAGTGCTATCCTGAGAGTCTATGTTAATTTATTCCAGACCCTTCTGCTCTGGGTCCTGCAAGAGACTAGGCCTCCAGCAATCCTCCAGGTATCAGATTACTACAGTTTGCAAGCAGTATACTTCTAGGGAAAGTGGAAAGCACTCAATTCCTGTCTGTGTAAGACTTCCCCAAAGAGACCCACTGGTGTATGAAGACAGATATGGCCTGCATTCAACAAACAGGTCAAACAGTCTCTAGCTGTGAGAGAGACACAGGAAATCTGTCAGGTCTTCATCTTCCTGTCCATACTAGGGTAAGTTAGGACAGCTCCTTGAGTTCTCATGATGGTGGAGGTCCCAACCTATTACTCCTAAACAGGACTGGCTTGAAGACGAGACTAATGAAAGAAAATAATACAAAGGCAGCTGGAGATAATAGTTGAAGAGAAGCTTAAAGTTCAGTCAAATGTACTAAAAGACCATACAGTTAGGTAAAATAATGGAAACTGGAAATCCATTTTTCAAATATCTTTTTGGAGTGAGCTTAGAAATCTGTCCACAGAGGAAGGAATGTAGGAGTTGAGACCAAATTTGCAGCTGAATAATTGACAGCCACTGCATTTAGCCCAGTCCTGGGGAAAACAGTGTAATGGGGTCAGTGATTTTTGAGTAATGGTTAGTACTGTGTTACCCATGTTATGTGGAGTCTGATTTTACCTGAGAGGAAGGGATTTCTTCTCAGGTGAGAGCCAGAGAAATTGCATAGTTGCTGTCTTTGCCACAGTATACTTAAAAATTATCTCAGACAGCTTCTATTAAATGCTAAAGTCTGTGTTATAGGTACAAATCCCTGGAAGAGCTCAGTGACTCTTAGTGGCCTCTTAGTTCTGTCCATCCATGAATCTCTGCCATGCGAAGAAAGAAAAGGAATTTCATATGTTGCTTCTTTTTTTCCAGTTCAGAAAAAGTCGCACCACTTTTTCCTACATTCCTGACAGCTGGTAGTTGACTTTTTTTTTTCATAAAATGAAGCTGCAAATGGCCTTTGGAGATTTCTAGGTGGAGAAATTTCCAATGTCTACCTTAGTGACTCACCAGTTCTCTCCTTCTTGATAAGCCACACAACTATAAACTATAAAAATAGATCTTTTGTTTCATAGCACCCAGAGCTGCAATGTAAACACACAGGAGCAGAGGAGTTAGTTGAAGTTAGTGAGATTCTTCATGTCATGAATCATGGTGAATTTGGCTTTCCCCCAAATTCACATGTTAGCAGATAATTCTGTCATCCAGTCAAGGTTAAAGCATGCTAGAATATGGTAGCAACAGAAACAGTATTTAAGCAGTACACTGTCAATTGTGTTTGCTTGTGGTCATGATTTGTTTCAATGTGAGTCAGATTGTCCATGGCCTTCCTAGATAATAATCTCTTGGGCAGAAGTGATGGGGGGAGCTGTTATTTCCAGCCATGCTCCACCTTAAGCACTCACTGAGTGAAAGACAGATGCTTATAGAGTCGTGTTCCTAGAAAGGAACAGTGTGGGCACTAAAAGGCAGGATGGATACAAATCCAGTTAATGCATGCATCAGTTGCCTGAAAGCAACCACAGATACAGGCACTGATAACATCTAGATTTAGGCAAGTGGGGACCATTTCATCCATCTAGGAATGACTGGTAAAGACTTGGATGTTCACCTGGTTTAACATTTGTGCTTTCCACCTTGCCTGTTATTCCACTATCCAACTGCATAGATATATGCTTTTGCATGACTGAGGAACCAAGACACTGCAGCAGATGTTAGTAGGCCCCACAACAGAAATAGTCCCTGAAGTTGGGTCTGCTATGGTAAAACTACTCCTTGTCATTTAAAAATCTGTACTAAAGAATATGGTAGGAACTAAGATGTTGAACTGATTCTTCAAATTTGGGACTGAGATTTTGGTACAGTTGCAGGCTTCCAAGCTCTACTGTTGCCTCATATAACTCAACTTCAGTTAGCCCTGTAAAATGGAGGTTGATTATATCTCTCTCCTTCAGAAGGGGTCCATGGAAATAAATGTATTCAGATTACTGGACACAGATGACACCATATGGAAAGTCAGGCCATTGAAATGATTATTTTCAAAGCAAAAATTCTTAAAATATACCTTAAAATATACCTTTCTTAAAATATAGCCTTTTTTACACAGACATACACACACCCACACACACGCATGCATACATATATGTTTATATGTGAATAAATATATACCAACTCAGCTCAAGGAAAACCAAAAAGAGGAAAAGTAGTAATATACTAGTAGCAAACATCAAAATACATGACAATAACATTGTTTCTGATTGCTTTATACACTGAATGATTTCGGAAGATCTGAAAAGAGCAAATTCTATGCCAGAAAGCAACAAAATTTCATAGAGTATCGTCTAGGATCCTAAATATGTGTATCGGGAAATACAGTTTGCAGAGATATATATTATGTTTAGCTTTTATGGTAAGTCATAACACTTAAGTGGAAAGACATTGTCTGTGGAAATGTCTATATTTACTGCTTCCTCTGTTGACCTGTGTTTTAGTCCCATATTTGTATGCTTCTCTAGCTAGTAAAAGAAAAGTTTTAGCAAATGGAAAATTATCTATCGTGTTTTTTATTTCTATTTTCTTCCCTCATCTATTGGGAGGGAGAAAACAGACACACAATATATGGCTGTATGCGTCAGAATATTCTGTCTTTCAGCATGTCCTGTTTGATTAATAGAAGTGTACAGTTACCTCATATTTTCTGTATAGTAAGGTTCTGAAATAGCATGAATAATTTTGCACTTCAGAACTTGCCTGGGAAGTGACAATTTTTCCTCACTTAAATTTTAAAGTATTTCTCTTTCAGATATAAAATGCAGAATGTATTTTTTTTGTTTCTTTTTAGCTCACTAAGTTTTCCCCTTGCTGATGCTAAATGTAGTCTTAAAAATCTATGAGGATAATAGAAATAGATTCTTTAGCTTTAAACATTTTTTTTCACATGTTTTAGTCATAAATACTACAAAAGCAGTTGCAGCCCTTCTCTATGAAGCCCTTCTTCACCTTTAGGTGAAAGAAATTGCCGAGACTTTGCTCCCTGTAATCTGTGTCTAGTACATACTAATTATGTGCAGAGTCCCTATCGGTCTGCAACCCCCTTTTTTTCTTTCATAAAAGCAAACGTATATTTATCTGTGTATCTGGTGAAATACAAAGGTAAAAATAAAATGGGGACTGAAAGTTGGGTGCTCTTTGTAGGTGAGAGGTGCTGTGTGTTTCTTGCTTCTTTGGGTAAGTCCTAGAAAGTAGAAAGCAGAGGAGGTTAGTGATGAGCAGATCTCTATCGCAGAGTAGTTCCTGCATATCCTTCTCTCTCTTTTTTTTTTTTTTTTTTTTTAGACAGTGGTATTGAAGCTAGGATGCTCAGTTTTGACCTTGAAATTGAAAGGGAACTGGTGAGGCATCTTGTAGAGTAATGCTTAATCTGAATGAAACCTGCCCTGCAGATTGTAGCTGGAATCCTGTGAATAGTATTTCCTGTATTAAGATGGAAAAAGTTTCTTACAGCTTGTCCCCAAATCTAGGAGTTTTGAATTTCTCCGTCAATACATATTAAATGGCAAAGAACTGAAATTAAATGGCAAAGAAATGGAAAGATACAGAATGTTTCCAGAATGGGTAACTTAAAACCACCAAATATCCTGTGCTCTCCTTTACTTGGAAGTAGGACAATTAAAATACAAAGGTAAGTTTGTTTGTGCAGAGAAGCCTATTTAGGACTGTCACTACTATTCACTTAATGTAGAGGGAGCTGGTAAAGGAAGAGAAAGGAAATATCATGGGGACAGAGATGGTTACAGCCATTTACACAGGTGGCCTAAGTCATGAGTACTTGTAAGTACATGTTTCATTGCACTGCTCATACTTAGTCTCAGGTTTCACTGTTTGCTTCACATACATTAGCACAACATGGCAAGGAAACATTTATTTTAATCCACCTCTGTTTCAGTTACACTAGATCCTGCCTAGTGTAAATTGTATAACCCTGTTTTCTATCGAGCTCTAGTGATTGGTACCATATGTAGAACTGACTGTCTGAGTTTTAGTCAATTTAGTTTCAGGAGAAATCTCACTGAGTTTTTGAAGATTTTTCTTTTTTAATTGTAGGCATGGGCTTGAACAGGGAGATAGGGAAAGGGAGACACTGGCAATATCTCTGTGATTATGATGACTGCATAGATGGGTCCCCATCAAGCCTCAGAAACCAGGGTGAGACCCATCAGTTGAAGTTCACATGGAAAGATAATGAGATAAACCCCAATGTAGCTCAAGAAGTTTCCATTCTGCAAGAATGCTCACATACACATGCCCCCCAAACACAAGCTAAACACAAAAACAAAGCAGCAATTATTTCTTGTTTTATGCTTAGAAATAATGGATAATCAAATTTTATTATTGGGCTTCTCAAAAATTTTTGGAGAACCTTTAGAAATACCTTGTTTTTTCGTTTGTTTTGTTGGTTGGTTTGGTTGGCTTTTGTATTGGGTTTTTTTTTTGTTGTTTGTTTGTTTTCCAAAGTGCAAATCGCGTTTTCAGCAGTATTCTGACAATTACCTGGCAAAAGCAATTCTGAATGACCATTCATAATTTTTTGGAAAGTAAACATTTTGTCACTTATGTGAGGACAAAGATTTGGTCATTAATCCAAGTGCAATTAGGGCCATAATCAAGTAATGAAACAGTCATATGCTCTCAGCAAAAAAGTACAAAATGAGGCAGTGCCTTTTTTTCTCGAGTTAACATGTGAACATGCATGAATATGTCCATCCATCAAAATTTTAAAAATAATTGTTTTTACATTGGATATTTTATACGCATTTGCTCCCAGCCATCAATGGAAGTTTGCTGGCCTTTTGAAAACATAGATATCCAGTCTATTGACAGTTATGCTAACCAAGGCGGGAATTGTGCCAAAGAAGTGGCTTGCAAGGAATCAGTTTCCATAGGAGGCCATTTTTTCACTTTCCCCATTATGAAAATGTTTGTATATGATTCCCTAACTTTCAGTTTCTCTTGTTTTTTTTGATCTATTTTGAAATTTTGTAAAGAATGGGTCATATATAGCTGATTTGTCACAAGCAGAAAGATAGGCTAATCAAAACAATGAAAGTTAAAATAACATTTTATAAATCAATGATGTTTAAGGAACAATATACTCCAAGAGGGACAGGTATGTCAAAATTATGTCTTAATTCATCTATATTTCAAAAAAAGTTTATTGGAAATGGGAAACTTAATATATATTTATATCCTCCTTTAAACACCAAGTTGGAAATCTTGCATCAAGTCAAATACTATTTTCATTCTGGAGTGCACTACACATAGTATTTTATAAGACCTGTTAAGAGGTCTTACTGGGCTTGCTGAAAATCAGACCTCAGCTCAATGTGGGTATCCAAAAAGCATAGCTTCAGATCCCAACAGCCCCATCTGCAAATATTGAAAGTCAGTGCATTTAGAGAAATATTACTTGAAATATATATAAAAAATCAAAACCTTTCAGCCTGCAAGTGATTACTTCCAATTTCGTGCTACATCAAATTAAATGAACACTTGACAGCTCTGTTGGCTGGACAAATCTCCTAGCATCTTTGCCAGATCTTGGGCTTGGCTTCCTCTAAGGGTCTTGTTGTTTCTCTGCCTGCTGCCAGCACACACACAGGCACTCACACGTTCTCTGCCTGTCCTCTTCTCATTTGCCCTCACTGTGGTTTTCTTCCTTCCAAATGTCCTTTCTTCATTGCTCTTCCCATGAAATCAGTCTCCTTCCTCCTCTTTCCACCTGCAAGATATATGCCTAACAGACATGTGCCCTCCCTTTCTCTCAGAAAAGGTTGAAGTTCAGTCAGGAGTATCAAAGAAGAAATGATTTATTTGCAGTATTCACATATATATTTTGCCTAGAATATATCTGAGATCCCTCCATTATTCCTTCCCTAATGTAAAAGTTTAAAGGAAAGAACATTCAGCAAAATTAGAATTTTGATAGGAGTGGTGGTTCTTTATTGTCTTGATTTTGATTCTTTTGGTCCATGTTGATAGCTTTAGGAATCAGTTGCACTGTCTGCCACGGTAGATTTTCTGCCTGGCCTGTCAACCCCACCAGAGTCATGGAGGTCTGGGTGGACTGGCAGGAGGCTGCTTTCACTGCAGATTTAGGTTTGGCGGTGGGGGCAGAGATCAAACACTGTGAGCTTGAGAAGGATTTCAGTGAGTGCCAAGAACTAGAAATGATTGTAGATGATAGACCATCAGGAGCTGTCCTGTTAACTGTGCCATGCAATTGTTTGTCATTTATTTGTAGATGACACTTTTGTTTCTCTACCAAATAAAGTAGGAATCTGTAAAAGAACACACTATGCTGAGACCTGCATCCATTATTGGAGTGAGGTAGAGTCTAAGAAAGACCTGGTGAGAAATCAGTTTGAATGGAGCAAACAAAAAATGATTTATTGAGCTCAATATTTTCTTAAGATCTCCTAGTGTCTCCCAGTGTAAGATTCAGCATATCTAAATGTGTGCTTGATATTTATGCATTTCCACTTAAAATGCATATTCTTCTGATGTTAGAGGAAAGGAGGTGGGAGCTGAGCATCAGATATCATACAGGAAAAAACAGCACATCCAATAGACTACGATATCCTGGTCATAAGCTTTCCTCTGGAGTGGTTAGAAGAATAAGTGGGTAAAATAAATAGGACAATGTGAAAGGAATCTAGTTTTTCCCTTCTCTGGACAAAGGTCTCCAAGGAGTTTCCATTTCAGAGATGCAATCTCACATGTAAAACTCTCACTTCAGAAGTACATTACTTGATGTTCTAGACAGACTACATTCTGTGTCTGTAACTAGAATGAAAGCCATATTTTTTGCTATTGTGTGTTTGGACACCACCAACATGCAAGTTAATTACACTGAGCACGCCATTTGCTTAAAAAATGAATGAATTTCATATGTGAATGCAATGGTTAATATATGACTATGAAAATGAAGGAAAAAAAAAAAGGCAAAATGCTTTAGGAACACTACCTCTTGCCTGTGTGGTAATGTATAAACATAACTATAATCTGGAAAACCCTTACATTACTTCTGGGCCCCCAATTCCTTACTGGTGGAATATTGCCTCAGACATTGGTTTGCATGGTACATATATGTGCATCAGCTCTTATCCTCTCTATGCATAGGAAAGCTATTGGCTTGCTTTGGGGTGCAATGCAGAAATCTCTACACTATCTCTAGAACCAGAAGTACAGAGAAGTTAACACTAGACATACTATCCTCAAGTGCTTTAGCTTATATGAAGTATTCACACCAACAAAAGCCTGCTGGTTTGGCTTTTTTGAACCTTCCTTCAGGAATTGAGGCTGATATAATTTTATGCACTGAGAAAGTAGAGTTTGAAATTCTACACTTGTGTATACAAGTAGAAAATAATTTATTATTATTATTATTATTTACAAGCAATATCTCTCTGCTGTAACACAGGTTACCATGTAAGTTGCAGCATGTAGCATATTGCCATTCTGGCTGTGCTGGCGTCAATGTGAACATTATTATCCCTCTATTACTTTTTCATTTTCCTTGATGGTTTTCATTTTCAAAAAGAGCATTTTGTGCGTTGCTCATTCTTAAACACTGCGCCAGATCCACACTCCCCTCCTGCTGAGAAATGAAATGAAATGCAATGAAATATTGTGCTCCCTGGCTTCAAATATCTTTTTGTTAATTACCCATTTTTTGGGGAAAATTTTGGTATGCAACAGTAGTAACACACCCATCACTTCAGAATGTTACAGGTGGGATTTTATTCATCTTCAACTAGTCCTCTTTTGGCTTCTGTCCATGTAAAAAGTCTGGCCTTCCTCCAGAGACCATTTTTGCTCAAGAGACTGGAAAGACGCTCATAAAAAGTTTGTTCTGAATTTGGAAAATTAATAGAAAAGGAATGTTCATTAGCATCAATAGCCTGCACTGTGAAGTTAAAATACAGCTTCAAAAGTGATACAGAGATTCAGGGAATTAGGATTTTAGAAGTATTGATTCTTGATTATTAAATAAGGCAGTAGAAGACAATAATAATTTTATTAATACTACTCAATAATAGAGATATGCCCTATAATATACCTGTAACTCACTGAGAGATTAGCAATTAGCCAAGACGAATAAGCTAGCAAAGGAAGACTTTATATCCAGGAAAAAGTCACAATTCCCTAACGGAAAGTAACTGATGTAATGCAGGGTATGTGTATGTGAATGAACTACCACATGTGTGATTGGGAGAGGTTATTTAAAAAAAATGTATCCAATGGAACAGTTTATCTCTGTTAAAATGAATGCAAATGTGTCAATTACCTAATATTTTTAATAACAACAACAAAAAAGAAAATCAATGCTGCAGTTTGTAAATGCCACTGTGATGCATGCTGGAATTACTTAGCTCTGGATAATCAGTGGGGAATAACTTTGGTATTTCTGAATATTTCAATTTTAGACCAAAGTATGTCCATTTTTTTTGTCAAAATTTCTTATGTTCACACTTTCAGACTGCAAATAACCAATAATTCTTCATAAAAACATTTTGCAGTTATTAAATACTGATATTCCCAGAAATGGGTACCATGAACGACTCATAGTGGGATCTGTGCAGAGGCAGCCAGAGTACTTCCAGACCTTCCTCTCCTCTCCTCTTCAGTGGCCTAAGGAAAATTCTGAGCCTCCATGGGGATAAAATTTCCTTTTCACCATTCTGTAACTAGAACTCGTGGAGATTTCTAGTCCAGGCATTAAAAACTTCTTGAGAAATAATGACCTCCGCTTTACTGAAAACATGATGTGGCGCATATCTCAGCAGGTTTATCCGGAGTAATGATCAGAGTGTCAGACATGTAGCACTCTACCTCTTTGAAATGCTAAGCAAGCTGTGTAGAAAAGGTTACTTGTGAGTAACTTTGCTAGTTGCTGTTTTTGCCTCCTCACACTATGTATTCATAAAAATAGTTCCTGCCCTCCTTACTTTTGATGTGACTTTTCCCTGACTGTATTTTCTGTTACAGTTCGTAACTTATGAAGAAAGCTGCTCCACTCTCATTCTGTCTGGAACTCTGGGAAATCTCTGAGGAAATGCCTGGTAGGCGAGAGAGGCATTTTTCCTAGTTACAAGTAGCTCTAGAACTAACTTTTTTTTTTTTTTTTTTTTTTTTTTTTTGCACTAGAGTTTATCTGTTTTATCTGCCTTATCTTATTCTGTCTGAAAGGAAGCATTTGCAGTTTTTATATGATTTCTGGAAGAAACAGTCAGTGCAAATTTCTTCATTGAGTGCAGGGGAACAACTTGGGCTAAATCCACTCTCATCCTCCAGCCAAAAGACAGGGTGGGGAATGTGCCAGAGTAAAAGGAACCAGGCAAGTTTTCCTGTGGGATGTTTCCCAGCCACTCCCACTCAGTTTCAATGGATATACAATGGATAAAGGGAGTAAATGTATGAATTAGCACTATTTTGATATAAGTTCAATTTGCATTTGATGTGAGGGTGGCTTGTGACAGTAAAGGCACAGCTCATTAACAAAACAGAATTGAGAAATTAGTTCCCTCCTTCTGTTAGGATTTCACAGCCACAATCAAACTGGCATTTTTTTTTTTTGAAAAGGGACAGTCCAAACCCACAGACTGAGAACTGGGAGGAGCTCTCATTGATTCTAGAAGGAAAGAAAAAAACAGTTGACAGGAAAATAGGCCAATGTAGACTAGAATGGGTCCAGATAGTCCTAACTTTATGATATCGTGACCACTTCCACATTTTTACTTTTCTCCAAGATAACAGACTCACAGAATTCCTGGTTCTTTTTTTAATTTGTTTTCTTTTCTGATGTATATGCCCATTAATGATTTCCCAGAAAATCAGTTGTTCATTTCTCTTTCACCACAGTATTTTCAATTATCTTTTAATTCAGACCAATGCTGACTATTGGCAATATGAACAAACTTTTTGCAGTTCCAGAGATCATAAGCTCCACAAAAGTAGAATCTTGGGTCTACTTAGAGAAATAAGATCCAATTTGCAGACACAGCATCTGAATGGTAGAGTGAGACCAGACACTGGGCATCTTACTGGAGATTTGTAGCAGCAGTTGTCTCACAGAACAGCTGTGAAGCTGATGGCTGCAGGAGTTTGCTTTAGGCACTTCAAGCTACTCCAAAGACCAGGAATTGGATGAAGAAGCAAATCACCCAGCAGACATCCCCAGCTCACTCATGTTCTGCACCCTAGTTGTCACACATGGGTGTCTGAGGAAAAAACAGCTTCAAAAGGGGCAAGTCTCTATTTTAGCAGACTCTTATTTTACCTCACAGTGTTCCCTAACCCTCCATCTCCAAATGCCGAAGCTTTCAGATTTGGGACATGAGAACATTTCTGTTCCTGCAAAGCAAAAGTAGATATCCAGTAAATTATTAATGAGATCACACTAACCAAAAACTTTTCATCACAAATATTTTTAGGTATATTGTATCTTTTCTTTTTCCTTTTTTATGTTTAATTTATTTTATCATAGAATGCTTAAGGTTGGAA
>NW_010586071.1:315776-385395 GCF_000705375.1 Tinamus guttatus | reverse complement strand
CTGTCCCTAAACCACAAGGAGCAGGATACCCTGCGGCCCCGCTGCCACGGCTCGTGCCCGGCGCTTCCCCAGCCCCTCCGCGGGGCTCCACGCACAGTATTTCCAATGCTCTCCATAGCCTCAGAGGACGGGATGCGTCCGTGCGGCTCAACGCTGCTCTCCCTGCCAGCACTCCTCCTGGCCAGGTAATGCCGGTCACTTAAACCTTTCTAAAGCTTCTGCTTATTGAAACAGAAGCGTGAACCCAAGAAAGCTGTGACCACCCCAGACTTGTTCCCTCCGGTCGTTTTAATGCAAGTAGGTTTATTTTACCTCAGCGCTACAAAGAACCAGCAGCAGAACTTGTTTTCAGAGAATCCCCGCGGCAGCTCCCCTTCCCGGGAAGGTGGCGCGGGCGCCGCGCGGTTTCAGTGCGCTTGTCCGCGCGCTCCCTGGGGCGGTTTCGGCGGCACGAGCCCTGGCCGGGGCCCTGTGCAGCAGTGGGGTCGAGAGAGGAGCGTGCGGGACGCTCCTGCCTGCCCGTGTTTTGTCAAGAGCTTGTCAGGAAAGCAGAGATGCTGCAAAGTAGTCGCTTTGCAGAGGTGATTTGGATCCCATGTCCAAACCTAAAAGGAAACCTTGTTGTTTATGCTTGGTGCAGTGCTGCTGTTGAGATCACTGCTGTCATGCTGAAATGCAAATTTGCTCTTGTTTTGAATGATTTTTTGTGCCACATTAGAATAAAGAAGCTACTGAAATGCTTTCTTCTCTGATATGTTCTAAAAAATAAATTGCACCGGCAGTATGAAGTCACATCATGGAATATCACGAGATAGACCGTTCCATAATGATAGGTAGGTTGTCAAGTATAGGAGGGCAAAAAACCAAAATGTATTGGAAATATTGCTGTCATGTATTTAGTCACTAGGAAATGCCGTATACATTAGTATCCAGTATGCAGTAGTTGGAGTAGTTTATAAGCAGTGGCCTCCTATATTTTGCCCTAGCTACCTCCGCAGCTTTCAACTTACAGCTATGGTGTGGAATTGATTCTATCAGAAGCCCTCAATTATGTAATTTCTGGGATTTGGTGTATCTGTAACATTCCTGCAGTTTCCAGCGCAGTCTTTCAGTGTGCTTGGGGAGGGCGATGGCTGCGCGTGCCTCAGGAGGGGCCCTCTCCGCATCTCGGTGCGGGTGCGTGACCCACACACAGCTGGCTTGACAGGAGAGGAGGCTTCGGTTGAGGTTAAGTCAAACTAAGAGCTTAAGGAAGGAAAGTCCCTCCGTTTCTGGCAGCACAGGCACCCGTATTGATCAAAGCTTTTCATGTAATACCAAGTTCCTGCAGAGGCTACTCTGCGGTTTAACTTTCAGGTGGTAATTTCAGTCGAGTTACTGATAGTGTGTAAAGCTGAACGCAGATGCCAGAATCAAGATTAGCTTTGAATTTGCTCTCTCTTGGTCCTGTGGAAGGGAAGTGCTGCCCCTCGCTCTGCTTTGCAGGCGGCTGATCATTCAGATGCATCAGAAGTTACTGGAAGGAACTAGGTCTAGGTCCTGTTGGAGTCTATCTTCAAGCATGCAAGCATGATAAAGCTTTTTAGCAGCTGTCTATTGACCCAAGCAAGTAAGATTTCTGTCCTTTTCTTTTCTTTTGAGACCAGTGGGAACATGCTTTCAGTAATATTGCGATAGCAAGCGTTGCTCTACAGAGCAAAGTCTGTTGGGCGAGGGTGGCCGTGGTTATCATTAAGACAATTTCTGTGATAGCTTGCTGTGGTTTCAGAATATGCTTGTGCACTTGGGCATTTATTTTTTCAGAATTCATAGGTTTTCATTAACATTGTAGTGAAATTCTAGATTGGGTTTAATTTGCAAACAAAATACTTGCTTAGAAAAGTCTGAATCTTTCATTGCTCCTTGGCTGATGCATCTTTCTTCCTTAGTGCACAGAGCACTAACCTCGGCTGCAGCTCAGCGAAGAGCAGAAAGCCGTAGCTTTGCGCTGTTGCACTTCCAATTAACTTCTTTCAGAGGGAGGAATTTATATTGTGGCAAACTCTGTTTAACTGCAGATACATGTGTAGGGAAATGCAGATGGCTGTGAGGGTGGGTTTTACCTGAGAAATATGCCAGATAATAGTGTGTTAGCTTGGACGGATGATGTGGCTTGGCTATGGTTTGAAGATTTGCCTCTTCAGTTACTGCTAAAGGAGCAGAAGGAGCCCAGTATGTGCCTGTGTCTGTTCTGCATCTCCACCGTGGGGCAGATATGTCCTAACACACACTACCTCCTTTGTAATCATGGTAGCATAGACCATTTTGGGTGTAACGCTGTCCCTAGCAGAGCTTCTTTTATAACTGTGTCAGAAAGAAGTCAACAGCTTACTCAGCTGCACGCTGATAAAGCCATGAAAAGCAGGCAGATCGTAATCTGCTCTGTGCTGGAGCCCCACCTGTGACCCGGAGTCAGCGCCGTGCTGGTTTATAAGGCCGCTACAGCCGCGGGGTGGTGACAGGCCGATTCCAGCCAACACGGCCTGTGTGATTTGGTCCCCAGCAGCTGTGCAAAGAGGCCAGGGAAAACGTCCCTCCACCCCTTAAGGCAGTTCTCCTCAGCGGAAAATCCTGTGGCCTGACGTGTTGGTGTTTCCACCGTTGCTTTAGAGTTTGGCAGTCACAAAAGGCAGTGGCTGTACCTTAAAGACAAGCTGTCCTAAGGAAAGAACTCATCCCTTTAGTGAGAGAGAGAGAGAGGACTTTTTGGTTAGGGACAAGGGAGTTCTTGTTTTCAGCTGTGTATTTAAAGTTGTGTGTGTGTGTGTCAGTGAAAGCAGCTTTGCATGTGTAGGCTTGAAACAGCCGTTCAAATTCCCCAGGAAGAAATCTCTGTTTAAATAGTGACCGGAGCCAGGCCGCTTTCATCGCACCCCTTTGCAGTTGTCCCTGATGAGGGCACAGATGTGGCTGTGCCAAGCGCTCCAGAAGCAGAGCAGGGAGATGCCCCCCAGCCTGGGGAGCTCCTAGTGTGTCGGGAGAGCAGCGGAGCGGCGCTGGCGCGGGGCTCCCGGCACAGCCCGCCTGGCAGGGCACCTGCGGACACAGGAGAGCTTGGAAGGGACACAGGTATTTTTATGAGACTTACGGGAGGTTTCAAGCTTGCAGGTGAGAGCTAATGTGAATGTGGGCATTGAAACTTGACTAGGCGCGTGCTAGGAGGCAGGGTCACGGGTGCTGGCGTGCTGTGCATGAGGGGAGATGAATAGGGTCCAACACGGCTCCGTGGCCCTGGATGCGCTTCCTTTTGGTGCAGATGGATAAGTGGAAGGAAGGTGCCACCCTGACTGTGGAGAGCTGGGAGGGAGCTTTGCAGCCGTGCTCGGAAGATATGGAGGGTAAGCTGCATTCATGTGGCTAAGGAGAAGGATGCCAACATGCCTACAGATTGCAGTGTAGTCCTGAGCAAGGGCATCAGCTGTATGGAAAGAGGAGAAAGAGACGGGTGAAAAACATGAAGCGGAAAGTCTGCTAAAACCCCCGGGTGCGGAGGCATAAGGCAGGTCTCAACTTGAGAACCCTTCCCAGCTTGTGGCCAGATTAGTGCTTGGGTGAGAAGAAAGGGTTTAGAACAAGAAAATCACCATTTTGGCCACGATGAGCTTGAGACAGTCCAAAAGGACACGCGCAGCCTGGAGAGGCACCCGTGCGTGGTCGGTGCTGCGGCGCTGGCTGCGCCTTTGCTCGCAGACAAGGAGCAGTGCTCTGAGTGCATCCCCGGCCCGGCGAGCAAGGCAGCTCCTAGCTCAGCACCAGCCCCGGGACGAGCTGGGGGGGCAGCTCCTTGCTTGAACCTGCTCTTGCAGCAAGGCCAACCTTCGTGCGGGCAGCTGGCACGTAGCGACGTTTGTGCTGTAGCTGCAAATGTCTATAAACAGAGGGAGAAATGATATTTGGAGGTGAGGGGGGGAGAAACAAAAGATTCAGGCACACTGCAGAACTCCCTGGAGTTACTGACAGGGAGCATGAAACCCTCCTCGAGGCCTGAGAGCTGATTTCATCAAATAGGTAGCAAAACTACAGCCTGATGCATATTGGTTTTTTTATTTACATTGATCTACTGATAACTTGGAAATGGTGGAGGAGATCTAGTTATTGCTAACTCAAATTAAAATGCTTGTTCGTATCAGTTTTAAGATACTAAATTTAGATATATCACCAAACATATTCAATGTTTCTATTGGCCTTACTTGCTGACTGTTGCCACATGTTAGTTATAGGTTACCACAGTAGTAAATTCAGGAGATTTCCTTCTGTCTGATGGTTTAAAACTTTCTCCAACCTTCATAAGTTTTAATTAAAAGGAACATGTAATAATTTTAGGATTGAATCCAATTTCATATGCTGTTTAAATTAAGAAATAAAATTATTTCCATCAGACTTTTGGTTCAAGGTTTGTAACTGCTGGATCATTTCCTTTTTCATCAATTTCTGGGCTTTAAAATGGTTTATGAACTTTAGTGAAATCATTTAGAAATGGATTTCATGCAGAATAGTTAATAAATGAATAGCACAGCCATATAGTGAAATCAGTCTTGTTTGCATCTCAAGCAGCACAAAATTAAATGAAATGCAGGGCTTTAGATAACAGCATTTGTCTGTAATGTCAGTGCCGTTTTTCGAGCCACCTCTGCTACCCTTCAGTTTTCACAGCGATATCTTTGGCAACAAGGAGGGTTTTCAGGGACTGATTTGAGGTACATAATTGGAGCACTAAGGCTACACACACAAAGTGTCACTTAATGGATGAGGTTCATTTAATTGTAGGCTGCTCAGAAATAACCGAAGAAACACTTCACCGGGAGCTAATGCAGAGGTGTAATTAGACTTCTACATAAGTGTAATTAGGCTGATTGCGTAGAAAAAAAGAGAGTTCATAAGGTTTTCTCAATGTGTGCAGAGTCATTTTGTCTCAACTGTCTTGTCCTTAAGCTTTTGCCATAGCACGGTTGGATTTAAAAATAAGTGCGTTGCTCTCCAGCTCTGAGTTCCGGGCAGCGCGGGTCCCTCGGCGTGTTTTGCTCGCAGCCGTGCCGAAGCGGGGACGGGGCTGCGCGTTGCACTGAGCAAACAAGGTGGGTTCGGAGCGTCCTAGGTGAAAACCTGTTTGTCTTTCAGGCGATGTTCTAATGAGAACCTTGTAGCGAGCCGATGGCTCCCTGCTCGTTTGTCGCCGGGGTTTTCCGCGGGGATTAGCCGGGCGCAGCGGCGTGTGCGTGACCTTCCCTGCGCGGCTCCCGCCGAGGGAGATCCCGACCACCTCCGCTGCAAGGGGCCCGGGAGCGGAAAGAATCCGCGGCCAAATGTTTGCCTGGCTTTGGTGCTAATGAGGGCTAAGTTCAGCACTGCCGCTGAACTGGCAGGTGTCAAGCAGGTTTCTTTACTGGCTGATTATCCAGTCTGTATTGTTGAAGTCTAGACTAATACCTTTCCTAGCTAGATCATAGGATGAATTCAGAGACTGGAAATTAGTTCCTTGTTTTCCCTAGCCACATTTAAATCAGATGTACTTTTAAAATCGTATTTTATGCTAAGATCTTGTAAATGGCACCAGTGGCATGTAGAAAGAAAATAGTCACTTTATCTTGTTTTTCTTCTCAAATAGTTAAAATAACCATAAGGATTGCTGTCTAGTATATGTGTCTTTTTTTTTTTTTAATCTCTATTGAAAAGTTCTTAGAACTTTCTGTGTATTTTTATCTTGCACAGAACTGGTATAAAATACGTCAAAACAGGGACAAAAATGTAAAATACCAGCTTGTTAGCCCTGAAATGCTGTCAGTTCATGCTTTGCTGTCAGAAAATCACCTTTTAGGAAGCTACACAATGGGAGAGAAGTTATATTTAAAAGATTAACACTTGGATGAAAGCATGCTTGGATGAAAGTCTCTGTATTTGCTTTGAAAACAGTTTAGCTTCTTGCATTAATAATTTCCTGGCAGGTATTTTCTTTAGATGATGTTGCTCACAGGGAGGAGATCGTTGTACATATTCCATACAGCGGGGAGATAAAATAGCTTCTGGTTTTACCTTTTTTTTTAAAAAAAAAAAAAAAACAGTGTGTTATTTGGGTATTTTGTTTGTTTTTCTCTATCGTTTTTATACATTTGTTTAAGTATAATCCGTAGTCGCTGCCAGCTGCAAGCATAACCCAGAAGAAACGTAGCTGTGAATTAGGAGCATAAACAGCAGCGTTTGGGCTCCTTCAAGCAGCATCTGACAAGGGAACCAATTTCTATGGAACAAGAAAATGCACCTCACAAGCGAGACGCTCGGAGTCCGGTAAAGGAATACCCCAAGTGTGTGAATGTCGTTCACGGCAGAGCGTCCCTGTGTGTTGCTGTTGTGGATTAGAGGCCGGGTTGGTTACTGGCCCCAGGGACGTTTTGGCGGGTGCCGGCTCCGCCGCGGGCTGCAAAAAGAGCAGAAACGGGAAAGAGGCTCCTCGCTGCCTCGAGCGGGAGCATCGGAGCAGCCAGCCTGGAGGACGCCAGGGCAGCTGCGGGAGGGACATCAGAACCTCCTTCTACGTGATTAGTATTTGTGCTATGGAAGTTTTAGAAAAAAATCAGCACCCACTGTGCTAGGGATTTTACAGGCTTTTGGTTAATATTTGTACGCTTTGTTGCGTTTCTCAAGCAAAAGACTCTTGACCAAATCCTTACCATCATTTTAGTGGATGATGAAAGATAATGTGAAAGAGAATAAGAAGATATAGTATCCTGCCCTGCTGGTGTAGACCAGTCCTTGCAACTGTTCAGCTGTCTTTAGCCCAGGCTCTGCAGCCAAATGGAGCTTATGCTATACGTTTATTAAGTGGTAGCATTTGTTATCTGCCAGGTGCTGTGAGTTGTGTGATTACAACTGCTTGTTTGGCTTCACCCTCTAGCTCAGATGGCTCCTCTAGGCCTTCCCAAGTGCAGAAACACCATCTGGCTGCTTCTGCTGAACGCTGGGAGATTTCCATCTTTCAAATCTTCAAAGCTGGAGTCTTTTATTTTGAGAAAAGCCTAGGGCTCTCCCAGCTCTCTCTTCCCCATCCTTTCCTTCTGAGCAGGGATAAGGTGTCTTGCCCTGCTGTTCGCGGCGTTGGTTGTCGCCCGTTAGCGTTGGAGGGGACGGTGATGAGCAGGGCGGCCGTGTCCCCAGGCTCCTGGTGATTCAGAGCAGGGGCTGTGGCAACAGCCCAATTGAAACCTCTTACAGGGAACTGTTTTTTCTGAAGCGGATGCAAATGTTACTGTGGCTGCTGGGTGGTGTGGGCGGGCTGTAGTTCCCCCTGCGCGCAGGGCACGGCTGAGCGTCTTGGGAGGAAAAAAAAGGCTCTTCGGGGAGCTGCGTGCATCAAATGGAAGATTATCTAATAAATCTGACCATGTTTGGGGGTTCGAGTTAATATTTATACAAACACATAGAGAGAGAAATAGCTGTCGTTGCTATTACTGCGTGGAGTGAGAAGTCACAGTGAGTCATCTGGGGGGCAAGGAGCAATGTTTGAGGAGGTCGAAATTCCCCACTCTCTATATGCTCTGCAGCTGTATTGAAAATGTAAGGTTTTGTGCCATACTTAATCTCTCAAGGTGCCTTGCCCTACCATGTAATGCAGCTGCGTTACCACGAAGCAAAACGTGCTGAGAGAGATGGGAAATTGCTGCGGACGGGGGGTTAAGGGTGAGCGCTGTGGGAAGTGTTTGTGCTCTTCCCTCTTCTTTGTGTCACACCAAGGCGGCTTCAAAGACCTTCCCAGGTGGTTTTTTCTCATCCACCCTCCAGTGGGGAAAACAGGGTGTTTTCCTATGACAAATACGGAACATTGGGAGCCTCACCCGTCTCCACACGCTGGTCAGGGCTGCCGGTGGCCTGGGCTGGGGAGGAGCTGGCCCTCGAGCTTCCAAGATGCCTGCGCTGGAGTTGAGGCTGTCCCGAGCGGAAAATCTCCCTGGCTCTGCTTGCAGGCTCCTGTGGTGAGCGGATTAAAGCTGGGTTGGAGAATGACAAATCTGTTTTGTTGCAGCTTCTGAGATTTCAAAGTTTGTTTTCGTTCAATGTTGCAACAAGAGGAAAAGCTTTTGAATGTTGTTTGCAACATGAGCATGTGTCGAAACACCTCCTTTTGGACCATACCAGCGAGGATCAGCCAAATAGTTGTCAGTGCTTAAAATGGCTGAAAAACGCTTTGTGTAGAGAGGAAGCAGAGCATGTGCAAGTGCAAATTGTCCTTTATTTGCTTTGCAGTTTCCTGTAACGTAACTCTTTTGCCATTGCGGAAAACAACCTTCTGACCTTGGTGACCAAACCCAGCTATTCACTAGCCACCTCCAAAACGAGTTTGCTCCTCGGTGCCATATGGGCAGCACTGCTTGCTCTTTGAGCGGGGTTTTATGTAAGCTCCGGGCTGGCACTGCTGCGGGGAAGGCCGGCTGCCTGTTTCCGTCTGGCTTTCTTCCTAATCCCTGCAGCTCCCTTGTGGCAGGACAAGTGTTTGCTAGGGTCATAGCGAACTGGGTTTTATTTTTTCCTGCCAGATTATTATTTTAGCCACGTCACAGTTTCCTCATGTGCACAATCCCTTTTGCTCAGGTGCTAAGGTAACAGTGACCTGCAGGAGAAGGGTGCTCGATTCCAGCAGTTGTGTTGGCTTGTGTTTGTGTTTAATGAACATAGGAAATTATGTTGCAGCTCACACCTACGCTTTATACTCAAAAGTAGCTTGTTGAATTTGTGGTATTATTGATCTGAATGAATCTCTGCAGGATAGAGGATTTAGAGGAGAAAGAGGGTAAATCATATAAAAACTATCAAGAAATCCAACCAAAAAGCCCCTGTGTCCTACTTGGAGCCTCCTTATCCAACGGCAATAGTTTACAAGAGCTAAAACAATCATGGGTTGAGGTGCATGATTGCAGGTTTATAGCATGAGGCTTTAGTTAAGCAATAGCCTTCCACTGTTTGTGGACAAAACTGCCTGCAATTTTAATAGCACAATGGGCTAAAAATTTTTAGTTTTCAGGCAGCATGAACTGTTGAATGTTCCTGAATTTTCAATTAGAATCAGTAATGATGCAAGCTGAAGAAATAAGGAAAAGATCTAACAGTAGGTGGGCAGTCCAGCTGGTAAATTGATTTTCTTTTGGGTCCAGGTGAATGTGAATATCTGTGTGATGAGAGGTGCAATCAGCTGTATTAACATGACTGTTCTTGGAGACTTCTAACATAAATCAATGCTTGGCAGAAAACGTCCAATAATTGGCTGGGGAGATGTCAAAGCGATGTATTAAAAGCAGTTTGCTAATCTATGCCAACTAGACTGAAAAGCCTGTAGTGGAAGTCATAAGAGTTCTTGGTCTCCATTCCAAAGTAAAATCAGGCCAAAACCTGATGACTTTTAAGAGGGACACCAGAACTACTGGGCTGACATATTCCCTATATTGGTGTTAGGGGAGCTGAATGCACCATCAAAAACAAGACTGGATTGTTTTAGTGGCACGACTGAACAAAGTTCTGGATCCTCTGCATTTGCTAATCGTTTTCAACTGTGGAAAGATCACAAAGGGACTGGAATATTATGAATCAAACTTGTTAATATTCCACCAGAGGCGATAAGATAGGAGTCTGAAAAGTCCCTGAGTCTTTACCTTCCTTATCTCTTATCGCTCTTCTTAATAGTTATAGTTTTAAATTAAATAACCTCCTGTATCATAAAATAATTTACAGCTTATTGCTGTAAATTATACAATGATACAATTTTGCTTCTTATTTGTTATCATTTGTTCAGCTTTCAGAAATGTCAAAGATCAATTCCCCCCCATTGGCCATGGTGTTGTTCAGTTTACAAATAAGAATTAAAAGATACCCATTCCCATTTTTTCCTGATGAGAATTGGAAGGAGAACAAATCAGAAGGGGGCTTCAAAGCTAAAGGTGGGATTAGAAACTAGGTGTGATTTATTCCTGCTCGGCTGCCTGGCCCTGCTGCTGTAGGGTCATTTCTTCCTGCAGTTTCTTCCTCTGTCCGGTGGACATGATTTTTTCCTTGCAGCAGTTTGAACTACTGGTTAAACATTTTTAAAGATGTAAGGGATGGTACATTCCATGTGTTAATAATTAACCTCCCTCCACAGCTGTCCAGCCGTATAGCTTTCACTTCTCAGATTGCCAAGTTTTTTCCTTTTGGTGCAGTCTTCGTGGCTCCGATGCGTTTCTGCTCGTTGTGCCAAAGAGCTGAAGTTGTGTCACTGTGTGCAGGGAAACCCCGGGGCCTCCTGGGCTGTGGGATTTGGCCTCTGCAGCGTGGAGTCTGCTGGGCTGGGAGCTTCCCCGGGGCAGCCTCGGGAAGGATGAGGTGCTGCTTCAATAAATAAATAGGTAAATGGTGATTGTACCTAGCTGCAGATGGAGATGTCGTGCTTCTGGTTCTGGTTTCCTCTTTGGTTTCTCATTTGTGTGGTGCAGCCATCACGTTTTGTCTCTTGGTTTTGGTCTGGTGGGAGATGGGAAGCTGGAAGTGCTCTTCCTAAATCTGAACGGATGTGCCTTGCTTTTCCTTTGTAGTCTTCCCTAATTTCTTTTCGGCCTACTAAAGCCATGACACCAGCTGAGCTGCCACTACTCTCTGCCTGTCCTTTTCCCCTCTCTTTTGGTACATACAACTGGAAAAGAAGAAAACCTGAGTCCAGTGAAGTTAACAAGCTAATGCAAGTCTTCACTGTGCACAATTGCTGTTTTCTTGTACCTTTAATTTGCAGATGTAGGTCTTCCAGGGAAGATCGTTTTCTTTTCTGATCTGCATAGCATCTGCGAGCCTCCATCCTGATGACAGGCTCTGTGGTGCTGCAGCCGCTAATTAATAATGGTAACGAAGGAGCCAGCCCCCCTGCCTGTGCGCGGGCTCTGCAAGGGCTGTTCCGTGCCCGACCTACCCACGCAACCACCCAGGGCACCGAAGGCAGTGGCAGGTTTGGGGACATTGGAGATCTGTGTGCTGGGGACTGGCCAGTTACCTGCCCCTGGTGCAAGGGTTGCAGGTTTTGGTAGCTCTGGGCTCTTCATCATCTCTATTCCAACATTATTATTAAGGTGCAGTAAACCTGCATTACTGAAATATCACTTACATTACATTGACTAGTGAATGGAAATGAGCTACCTATCATTCCGCTCTTTGGAAAAATAAAAATAACTTCCCTGTAATGCAGGTCTGGGAGGCTTCCAAAGGAGTGAAATACAAACTGTATTGCTAAATCTTCTACCAATTTGTGAATCATACTAATGTTGATCAAGAAATATGGTGTGGTACCAACATTGATGGGGGATTTAGGATGATGCCTATGGTGTGATATTCTGAATACCACGTTTGTACTGATGGAAGCGTTGCAGGCTCCAAAAGCTTGAGATCGTGAACGGGAATGAGATCTGAGCCCAGACTGATTTAACGTGCAGCAAGCAGATGGTTAACCTTCCTTCTGCATCTCTGTACAAATTGGACAAATTCTCAGGACTTCTTATCCCCGTCCTTTTTTTTTTTTTTTTTTTTTTTTTTTTTTTGTGAACTAATGAAAGAAAAATTGGTAAATGAGTTGCAGGCTGTGGGAAGGGAAGCATTTTGCAATAATGAGAAGCTGAGAGTCCAGTAAGATCACAGATGGGACTCGCAGCATTTAAACATCTCGCCTCCCGCGGTTCTGTTTGCTAGAAACTGGGAATGGTCTTTGGGAAGGTTGTGAACTGAACTATTGAATGTTTATAACATGCCTTGATAGTTTTGCATGAAGTGCAGTATAGAAATGCTGTCCCTAACTTTCTTCAAATGATCACAGCGTCACAATGAAAAGTGCTATTCCTAGCTAGCCTTTCCTGTAGTATCTCTACGAATCTCACTTTCTTGGAAATTTGTTCTTTAATCTCCAATTTACAGAAGCTGAGTTTGCTTCAGCGTTTTTGAAGCATTTTATTTTATTTCCTTCACGAGGAATTCAATCTGCTGCAGTAAAATAGTCTTAGTACAGAAATAATAGATATATTAAAGTATGAGTTACCTTGGTGGCAATAAAGGACAGTTTTTTATTGCTTGCTTATCATAGAGAGTTTGTGTTTATGAGTTCACTGAGTTGCAAGTGCATTTTAGTAGAGCTAAATTTAACGTAGCTGCATAACAGCAAACCCAGATAATCCATTTTCATGAAGACAGTACAGATTTATATGCCAACGATTAAAAGAAAAGTTTGAAAGTGCTTTCATAGCTTTTCTCAACAGAAAAAGAAGCTGTTAATATTAATGTAAGAATAGATGAATAGATATTTTTAAGGACATTGATAAAAAGATTGATGACAGCCGATCAATGAGGAAGTTGTTCCAGATGGAGAGTATTTGTGGTTGCAAACAGGAGCTCACAATTCAACGCAGGAAGAAAACGTCGGAATAGCAGCCTAAAGGAAAGGCTGCTGTGCAGGACAGAGCCCCTGTCACATGCAGCATTTCCAGCAGCCCCCATATTTACAAGTGCAAGCTGTCTGGAGGAGAGCTTGACATGAGGAAGTTGGAGCAGCTTACCTCAACGCAGTGTATTAAACAGAACTGGGAAAGGCCGTTCCTTGTCTGCAAAGAGCAAAATATTGCTCTTTAAATTCACATCCTGCCTCAATTTGGAGTCATTGCCCTATGCAGCTGAGCTGTAAAAAAATGTAAATAGGAGTGGCCAAGTTGCACGTAAATTAGTAAAGTTCTGAATCAGGATGTTTGCTTGCCTGGGGGATAACAGACTAGTAGGGGAAATGTCTTTTCAATTTGTAGGAAAGATATTCTGCTAGTTACGTTTGGTGATGGCACAAAGAGAAATGAGTTTTATTCTCTTAGAACTTAATAAGTGCTGATGCAGCAATTTCAATGATACTGATTTTAACTCAGCTGTTCTCTGCAAAGATAAATTAGTATTTCTTGTGCCAGATGATACACCTCAACAAAATGAGGTGTTATTGGCAACAGATTATAGACCTGAAAGTGTTTATTCTTAAATCATAGAAAAAGAGGAGAGAAATAACAGACCACTTCACAGGCTAATTTATAATAGCTCTGCAAATGAGATTTACTAAAAGGATCTTTCATGTGTTGAGATTAGGAGTATGGATCGACTAGAGCTGGGTGCTGGAAACGGGCTTTGACTGCTTTCACTGAGGTTTTAAAAAGCTATGGAGAATAAGGCAGATTCAACCTATTCTGTTTGAAGGGGCTTTTGTTATTTGGGCAGCAAGGGAACAGGAGCCTGTGAAATGGTGCCTCACAGGAAGGAACAACTGCTTATGGGCATGCAAGAAATGTGCCTTGGGGTGAAAGCTTTAATGCTCGCACTGGCCAGACAGAAATATTTGCTCCTGTGCTTCAAAAACATCCTTGTTTGTGAGCGAGGTGGAAATTGTTGCAAGCCACATAAGCGAATGTTTTGAGACATCTCCTATCTCGTGATAACAGGAAGAAATAAGTGAATTTTGGCTCTTCTCTCATGTATTATTCTTGTTTTCAGTTCTTAGGTTCGTTAGGTGAATTATCCTCTGGCAGTAACAGCAGAAACAGTCTCTCTTGATAGAACCTAGATGCAGTTGTTGGGCATGTTTGAATCTCAAGGCAGAGGGAATGCTGCGGTGGGTGGTGACTCCCTTGGCCCTGCTCCGCTTCCCGAAAGGCCGGAGGCGGCCGGGAGCCGCCGCGGAGGCAGCGCCGGGAGCCCCGCGCTGCCCGGTGCCCTATGGATCCACACAGGTGGGTGCCCGCGGGGCCCGGGGGCGTTTGTGCGTTGGGCAGGACATGATGGGGGGTTGCTCCAGCGCGCCGCGCTCCGGAGCGCGCGTTTGTGCTGTCAAGGGCAGCGAGGAGGAAGCAGGTCTGCAAGGGCTGAGCAGTGCAGCTTTAATCGGAGTCATACATCTTGATGGAGCAGAGGTGAAGAGGAGGAGGCCATATGGTGTAACCTTTATTTTTGTTAGGTTCACTGATAAGCGGTTGATTTGATAAGAAATACTGCTCCATTGGCTGCGCGTCCAGGGTACAGTTGTTCTGCGATAAGCATGTGTTTATTGCATGCCCTAAATGCCTAGAGTGACAGTTTATGGCAGGTTCGATTGAGTGCTTTAAATACGGAATGGCTCCATCATAACTGTGCTTTCAAAGGGCTGGTTTGCTGTGCATTTGGTGAGTGGCTGAAGACATGGGTTGATCTGTAACGTTAATCCCTCCCTGAGCAAGAGACCACCATAGATCTGCTTCGGGACACAGGAGAAACACGTCGTCTTTGTCAGTAGTTGTCAGTCATACTCTGGTCGAACAGAATATCAAGCACTAGCAACCCCAAAACCCAAGGAGGAAGAACATGAAATGAGTATATTGCAGCAAACTGGATGCCCTTTAAGGACCAGGTGACTATTTTGTCCATTCATATTAGAAACTCATACTAGCTGGATATTTGTCTTCACCTCCTTCAGAACAGTGTATGTATTTTCCCACCACATGTGAGAAATGGAGGAACACGTAGTTTGTGTTAGATAAGAGTCCGTAGACTAGCTCTAACTGCCTGTTATCACAGACAACTTCTTTTAATAAACAGTGTGAGGTTGATTTTAAAAATACTGCATTTTGGTATTCATTACTTCTGGTGGATTTCCTGAATGCCAAAACCCCAGCGTTGTCCAAATCTGAGGGATTCAGGAATGAAAAAGCTATTAGTCTTTGCACTGCAATGGGAAGGAAATAACTCATTTGCTCTCTGGGCTAGTGAAGGGTGTGATGATTATATTTATAGATGTTCTGTTCCTAGTTGAACTGAGTAATATTTTCTGAAATTCAAGATAGATTCTTTCTGATTAAAATATGAAGACATTCTATTATTGCTATAACCACATTTAAGTCTCGTAATTTAAACAAATTAGTTTGCATTTCACATGTCAGACACATGGTGATTTATGGAGGGAAATGGTTTTTCGCATCTGGTTCGTCTCTTGATTCATTAAATTTTGATGGAAGAAAGTTTTTGCAATAGGGTCTGAGAGAATTTTCCTTCCTCAGTGAAGTGATTGTTTGCTGGTTTCTTGCAGAGTCTGGCTATTTTATTTTTTTTTCCCTTGTGTGCATATGCCAAGAAATCTTGAATTCTCTGCCCTAATTTTGAAAGTTCAACCTGAGGGAATTGAGCAATTTCTCTTGTTTACACTGTTTATTTTCTCTTTGTGTGAAGAGAACTGATCGAGCCGGCTGTGGGGGAGCAGATTGGGCCCTGTTGTGGGTCCCTCCAAGGCCCCGCGAGCGGGAGGGCCCAGCGCGTGCGCGCGGCCTGCGCAGCTCTCGCCGTCCCGCTTGGCCGCGGTGGCCGCTTGCGACGCGCCGGCTGTGCCCAGCTCGGTGCACAAGAGCCTCGTGGGGAGCCCTGCGAGCCGGCGCTGCCTGGAGCCGTCCTCAAGCTGCTCCAAGCTGCGCTGCGTCACGTGCGTCCGTGTTGGGTGACACGGGCACGTTGGGGCTCGGCGTTGGACACCCGGGGGAGCGCCAGCAGCAAAATGTCTTCCTCTGTGCCGGCGCGGCAGGGAATTAATGCGAACCCGCGGCAAGGCTGGCTCTGAGGAGCTGCACGTGATGCCTGTGTCCAGCTGAGAGGCCGTGAGGAACCCTGGCGAGACGGGGCAGCCACCGCTCGCCTTCGAGGGCGCCCAGCGATGCCTTGGGCCGAGCCCAGGGCAGGGGGAGAGCTCAAAGGGCGCCCGGCCGCAGTGCCGGCGCGGCAGGAAGCGCGCGGCCACGCGGGAGAAAACCCGGCTTGGGAGAGAGCAGGGGAAGAGAGATTAGAGGATAAGCCGGCAAGAGTGTTAAAATATTCTCCGCATCTGGTGGCTGGAGCTGTGGGTTTTAATTGCTGAAATTACCTTGTCAGGCTGCCTTATCAGCTGCTGTTCTAGTGATTGTTTGGGTTAGATAAGCGCGAGTGCGATAAAGCCTCGATAACGTTTCAGAGATTACAGCTCTTTTGAAACTGCTGGCGCTTGCCAGGGGCTGCGGGCGCCTTTCCCTCCGCCCCCTTCCCTCTCCCCTCTTTTGATTTTTCCTCTTTTTTTATATAATCGCTTGAGCTCTTCTTGAGGAGCGCTGCTGTTTTGAGGAGCAAAGCCTCTTCTGGGCAGTTCCTGGACGGGGAGCGTGCGGAGACGAGGCGCCCTGTGCCTATGAGTGGAAGCAGATGCTGGTAGGAAGAAGCTGAAGGAGGTACTGGGCGCCTCTCGCCGCGCGCTGGGTGCGCTGGGTTCGTGGCTGAGCCGCAGCAGGGACCGGCTGTGCGAGGCCGAGCCCTGGGCAGGCTCATAGGGCTGCCCGCACTTCCAAAAATACACGGTTCCTATAAAAACCCCAGTCTGTGACAGTTCAGTTGATGCGGGAGGAAAATACCAGTCTTTAGGAATCTTCCTAATATTTCTTTCAACTGATTTGTGCTGTTTATGGTCGTTTTTGACTTGTGTTATTTTTAATGAACCTAGTAAGAAAGCTTCTCGTTGAACCCCTCCAATGCATGTGTTTTGGATGGGATAAAAGAAAATGTTTGCAGTCTTGTGATGTGAATAGATCCATCTAGATCTATATAATCCGAATAGATTTATATGGTGTGGTGTTATGGCCTGAATGTTGGCTTTGCCTTTTTGCCGATAAGCTCTGCACTTAGCAGGCATTGCACATCTGCAGGAATGTGCTGCTTAGGTTCTTAAAAATGATCAAAATTAGTTTATCGTTCATGTCAACCTGATTTAACATAAAAAAAGTAGATGAACTATGGAGTTCAGGAGAGCAATGGGGAAAATTAGTGACATTGCGAGGCCCATGCTTAGGAAATGGAAATTCAGGAACTTGGGAAAAAGAACTTTCACAGTGGAAAAACTTCAGTGTTCTCAGTGTTTGGGTTTTGGTTCATATTCAACAGGCTTAACAGTAAAGCAATGCAGTGTTCATTGTCTACAGATATTTTTTCAGCATGTCCAGTCAAAGGCTGGACTTGCAACACTGTGCAATGAGCACAGGGAGGAAGTGTCTGCCAGGATAATTACGCGCCTAGGACATTAATTGCATTTACAAAACACAGGACTAACCTGAAAGTGGTCACAGTTCCTCGGGTGGTGTTTGCGTGTGCTGGCTGGAGTCTCCTACCCCAAATCACTAGCTTATTAAACACCCCATGGAGCACGCTGCTGCCTCCCAGTGTGTCTCTGCCTTGCTAAAAGAGTTGGTAATTCCCTCACTGGCGTTGAAGTAGCTGCGAAGTTGGATGGTGCTGGAAGATGCTTGTTGTTAATTCTGCTTGTCAGACAGAAGCATCTCAAGATACCAAAGCGGTTGCAGGTCAGACCCACTTCCTGTAATGTGCTTTAGTTCCTGCTTGCATTTTGTTGTGGTTTCTTGACTTGGGGTTTGTGAAGAGCTAATTTCACGTACCTGGCTTTCTTTCTCTAGCAGCAAATTCAATGTATTCGCTGTTAGTTTTCAGTCTGAAAACATGCTAAGCACATTCCAGTTGGTGCAGATACAATATGTTCTATGAAGTCCACAACAAAACTTTGGACCACATCAGTTTGACTATCTGAGATATGTAAATAATTGCAACACAGAGTACCAGGAGAGGCTGTACTCTGGAATAACCAGACTTTGCTTTGCTGGAGGTTTTGTTTTCTTTTTTTTTTTTTCTTTTTCTTTTTCCCATTTTAATGTGAAATGCTTCATTTATTGTATGCGTATATTTGGGAGGAACTTTTTTGGGAATTGACTTACTGAACCTCTACACCCACCCAGGTGTGCTTGCAACTGCTGAAAGTGAGTCTAAAAGCATCGGCCTGAAGAATTAGCAGTTAAGAGGCTGGTAGTTCTGCCTATTGCTAATATCTCTAAATGTCAGTTTTACAAGATTACTGTAAGCAAAAACCTTCTTGTTTATATGTGAGTAACAGAATATACATGGCAAATTTTTACTGGGCAGCATATGGGTTGGATCTCTTGTTCCTGTCCAGGAATAGATTCATTTTGAAACTGTATGGATTAGATTTCTGATGTGAAGGTGGTTTAGGTGTTTATTTTTGTTTAATTACTCATGTTGGATCCATTCTCAGAGAGATACTGTGTAAGCTCTTTCTACCACTTACAGAAAGAGTAAGAAGTCTCCTTCTTAGACTTAGGAGACTTGAGATACTGTGTAAGCTCTTTCTACCACAAGAAGAGATGGACTGTAGTTAGGACAGCCAAATTTCAAAGAAAAATGATGATCAGGCTCTGTTTTTATGGATGTTGGACTGAGGCATAGGGTGGCTAGGTGATATCCTTGGGGTCCTGCAGGAGATGTGTGAAAGAGCCATTAACCAAAAGAGCAGCATAGGAGGAATACAGCTCCAAGCTATTCAAGTTATCAAGTATAATCAAATAATAAGAATGGACAAGTTACTTCGTTTGAGTTCGTTAATGAGTGCTGTGTTAGACTCCTCTTAATTGTGTTCAGATGTTCGTGGGCCCTATTTCCAGAGCTATGTTTACAATGTCAGACCATAGACTTTTTTCCTCCTCCTAGTGAAAGCTCAACATTCCTTTTGTTCCACCAAATTTCAGAACATAGAGGATGATGCCAAATTATCACATGCCTCGAGCAAAAGAAAGATCTGGCAGCACTGCCTTTCCTGGGAAACTGTGGAAATGCCCCAGCCTCCCTCCGGCCAGACTCTTTGATTTGAGGTGATGCTCTGCAAATATCATTGCACGAGCAGAAGGGGGACTGCTGAGACAGCAAGGAGTAGGTGCCCACTGGGCGGGGGGCATCCCAGGACCTGGGAAAGGAGGGAAGGGGCAGCTGCGTTGCTTTTACTGCTGGGCTCCTGCTGTAGGAGGCACATGAAGCCCTGGGAAAGCTGCCTCTGGTGTTGGGCTGCCCTGCAGGGAATGACACGTCGGAGGAGAGCAGCGGGTGGCTCGGGTGGGACTTGCCCGGGCCCTCCGCTCAGGACATGCAGTTTCACAAAGCGCCCGTGGATGCCGTCAGCCCAGCTCCAGGGCAGGAGAGGTTGCCAGAGCTCTGGTAGCACCTTTCCGAGAAGTTCTCTGCAAAACTCAGTGATTTCCCTGTTTACCCTCAAGTTTCATTTTTTCATCTTGGCTCTGTCCCGGGTGATGCTACAGCTGAAGCTCGGCTAGCTCTTTGGGGCTTTGAGCGGTTACCAAAAGGAAGTCCCTTAAATTCCAGGCAGATTCCATGCAAAGCATTAGGCTCAGGAAGACAGATTAATTGTTCTTGAGAAGTACCATACCGGGGATTACAGTTCTGCAATAGCAAGAGCTAAATGTCCCTGTTATATTCCGCTGTTGCTATCTGGATATTTTAATCCAAGATTCTTCTTTATACTTACTGAAGGTGAGATCTGCTTACTGTTTCCCTCATTAAAAAAAAAAATTGTTTTGGCAATTAGGGAATAAAAAGAATACATCAGTAATTAGGATTTGGTGCTAATAGTGACAGGGGGGAACTGTCCCTTCCAGTAGAACCCAACTGCATTCCTATTGTCTTTAAAATACTTACTCTTCCACATGCAAGTCAGTTACTGTACTCTACCATCAGAAAAGCTGCAGTAATTTAAACTGAATAAAGGAAGCAAATGTAAAGGTTTTAGTGCCTGTCTCTGTTACATTAGTGCAGACACCAGCACGCTGTCTGTGTGAAGGACCGGCTGGCGAGGCTGAGCGTGTCCCTCGGGTTTGCTGCTCCTTGTGCGTGTGTGAACCCAGAGCGGGCAGCGAAGGAGCGTGGCAGCCGCACGACCCCGGGAAACGCCGCGTGCTCCGGAGCACACGCAGGCTCAGACCGTTACGGCTCTGCAGATTGCTTGTGTGTGTGACCCACCAGTCACCTTTCTCATGGCACAAAGCTCCAGCCATCAACAGTCTTCCAGGAAAAATGGAACGCCAATAGAAAATGGCTTCATAAGTTGTCTGGCTAGTTTTGATTTTGAGTTCGACCCCTGAAGCAGTTTCATGTGGTGTTAGGCTTAAAAATTGAAGATCATGACACCCACGCCAGCTTATTTAGCTACAGTGGAGAGTATGAATTCTTCTGGACTTTCTTTCCTCCTTATAACCTCTCAGCAAAGGCAAACCTTAAGCTACCACACACAGCTGGTGTTTCTAATAAGACACAGATGTGCATTGGGATCTCTCCCATCTCCTGCAACATTTAAATGTAGATAAATAGAACTTAATCAGCTATAAATAACAGCGTGTCATGCCTGTGGATCACAAACCCTCTGTGGGACTCCCACCGGACCAGGGTTAAGCTTAATTACTTCAGCCTGCTGCAAACAACAGAGTAGTCGGGGTTGGGTGTTACCCGGGCGCAGGAGGACGCCAGTCCAGCGCCGCAGCCCGGCGCTCGCTGCAAGGTGCGCGCTGGATTTCGGCGCTGCGGGCTCCCTTTGTTGCTTCTTTTGGATTCAGGACTCCGGGGGGTTTTAGTGTCACTCATTGATCTGAGAGTGCTTTTAAAACAAAATATTCACACAAAGCAAAAGAAAATCTCAGGAGGCATCTATGAACATGCTTTTTCTTCCTTATGGGTGTATAGCCGCTCAAATTTCCTGGAATAAAAGGTTAGCGATGTGGCTGTTGGACTCTGCTGGAGGTGATGGAAAGCTAGTCCTCTGCAGTCATTGTATGTTATGGATTTCAGAAGGTAAATAGTGTGTGGGGGTTGCAGCGTGATGACCGTCACCCCCGTGCTAGGGGAACAGACGTTTCTCTGCTCCTGGCCCTGGGGTTTGGTGATGGCAGGACTCTCCTACAGGGGAGCAACGCAACGGGCTGATTTCCAGCCACTTTCTGCAGCAGCTGTCGGGAACCAGGCTTTGCTGAAGCCCCTGAGCCTCTGCCAGGCAGCCAGGGCAGCACTGTGTTCTACACATCCTGGTGAGACTCAGTACAGGACCACGTTAAAGTACAGAGATGGCTTTTCTCTTCTAGGACTCGGTGGATGATCCTAGATGACTCTTCCGTGCTAGATGACTTGACCATCATCTTTTGATTCTTAACAAGCCGGCGCTGGGTCTCTTTTCTGTCCTCAACAGGCTGTCACAGCCCTGATGCTACTGGGCCTTTGAGTGACAATACACTTGAGGTTTATGATTTGCCTAAGTTTTGTGAATGTTTTCCCCAGCAAATTTGGGCCTGCAGCTTTGTGCCTTTCCAGCAGAGCTGAGTTCCCGTGGGCCTGTCCTCGCCTGCCACGCTGCCCTGGCTGTGCGCAGCGCTGCGAGCGTCCTGCGAGGAAACCTGGCCGGCGTGTCAGGAGCTGCGGGCAGCTTTGGCAGCTCTCCCCGAACGCGCTCAGCAGAAGCACGGCCGGGCACTGGTCTCGGTGCCTTGGTGTGTGGGGTCGATCACCGGCAGCTCAGCTGCAGCTTGTCTGGAGGTGCTGGGGCTGCTCCTACACCCCTTTTCCTTAAGGAATAAGTGTGGGTGCTGGGATGTGCTGGCAGGAGGGTGGCCTTGGTCTGCAGGGAGCCACAGACAGCAGTGCTGCTCCCGCTGCGTGCAGGGAGGGAAGGCAGACGGGGCGCCCCGACGGAGGCGCCTGTCTCCCCAAAGGGACCCTGGGAGGAGCAGCACGAGGTGGTTTTGGAGAGGGCAGAGGTGGCTCCTCCCTGCCTCTGCGGGCGCCAGGAGCCTGTGGGTTTGACAATTCACACGCAATTTCACATTCACCTTCTTTTTTTGGCCTGTGGTCACTCCCTGCAGGCTGCCTTCGCTCCGTGGGAGCGCGGCGGGATTTCATGGTGGAGAGCGCTGGGGCCGCGGGCCCCTGGGCACCCCCGCGGCTGGGGAGGGCAGGGGGATATTTGTTTATCAGCAGCGGTGCAGATGTTTTGGTTGCGGTTTGCGGTGCATTGGTGCCACTTAGTGGGGGGAGAATTGAATTGACGGCTTTGACTGTGCAGGGGAGAAAAGAGAGACGCAGCTTCACTCGAGCTCGGCTCCCCCTCTCCCCACAAACTCCTGGTGTTCCTGCAGTTTAATTAGGTATAAATGGAAATCTCCTGCTAGCCCACAGAGTTGCTCTCGGGTGCGGGATGTGGCTTGCAGCCCCACAGTTCTGGCTGGTGGGTCAGGCACTGACTGTAGTTCCAGCAGAAGGAAAGTCAGCATTGAGAGTACTGCTGAATTTGAGGCTGAACAGTGCAGTTTGTTGATAGGGACACGGACGCAGCGTGCCTTCCGCCGAGCACAGTGCTGTGGGGGTGCTGAAACACGATTCTCCATCTGGGCTACGACTGCCACTGTTTTAAATACAATGGAAGAGGGATTGGGGAATGAAATGGTTTTAGCTTAGATTCTAGATTTGGAGAAGCCAGTCCATGCAAAATGCTAGCAGCATGGATTCAGACTCTTTTATCTATATTTTTATTGATTTTTTTTATTAAGAAAAGACTGTTGGAGAAGGAATCCTCTGCTGTGATATTTGCAGGCTTTCTCCATCCTGCCCTCCCCCAGGAAAGGCTCATGTTGAGCTCATGGTAGCTGGGCAGAGGCTGCCCTGCGCCTGGGGACGGAGCCTCCCGGGCAGACGGCACCGTCCGTTTGCGCCTGGCCTTTCCTGGCAGTGCTGCAACAGGCACAGAGCCCTGGTGGGCCCCCAGCATCCCCAGTTTACAGGGCTTATGTAACAGCGAGGCAGAATTCTGCTTCATCGAGGTACTTGAGAACCTCTTGTGGTTGACTCATTTCTGTGTATTTTCCTCTTCGCGGAGGGAAGGACATTTCAGGAAGGTTTCACTGCAAAGCGGCTGCATTTCTTTTTGCACGAGGTCTCCTGCCCTCACTGGATTCTTCTCCACAGCCCTTGGTGGGTCACAGGGCACCCTGTGGCTGGGCCTCTGGGCACGTCAAGGTGGCCCTTGCGCTTGGGGAGCTGTTTGGGTTTCAGTGCCGTTCCCAGGACATGGCGTGGCGGCTCCTCCGTCCTTATGGGAACACATAGCGCGCCTGGCACAACGCCGTGACCGCGATGCCACACAAGGGGTTGACCGTGGCGACAGGGCCCAGCCTTGGCGCGGAGACATCTCCCGGAGTCCAGCAGCGAGGCCTGAGGGTGCCCTCGCCAGAGGGCACTGCACAACCTGTTGCGCTCCGATCAATAACCCCTGAACCCGCCGTGCTGCCGCCTGTTCCGCAGTGTTTTACAGCGTTACCTGGAGTCCTTGAGTGCTCGTTCCCATGGCAACCTGATATAGCATTTTTATTCTTTATTACTATCACTGTTTTATTGCTGCCTTGTTCAAGTGTGCTGTCATCTTTATTTTGCCTTGGTGTGTGTGTGTGCATGTGTGTGTGAGCCGCAAATCTGCTTCTAAAAATTATATTATTAAACACTTTGGTGGATTTGGGGAAAGGATGATGGTCTGTCACTGTCAATTTAATTTTAAATGGAGAAGCACACCATAAATGGAAACAAACTAGAAAGAAAAAATAAGCTAGCAACCCAAATATAAATTAATACAGCTGGCTCAAGATGTTTGGTGCAGTTGTAGATACTCAGATAAAAGCAAATTAGTGGCAACAGCGCTGCTTGTATGGAGGAAAGTTCCAACTTTAATGACTTTTGAGGATGTCCCCGCAGTGCCCGAAGTCCAGAAGAGCAGCTTTGGGCCAAAGGCAGGAGCGGAGCAAGGACCTCCGCTGTTCTGAGGTGAAGCCTGACGCATTTACAGAGGGAGCTGTATGGCCCGCTAGAGAAAATCTTGAAGCCAGCAAGTTAAGCTGGAAATACGAAACCACAGGCTTCTCCAAGGGGATTTGGAATCAGGTTGTGGATTGCTTGTTTGCGCCGTGTTTGTGTTAAGTTAATCCTGTGCTTCAGGTGTCCTGCTGCTGCCAGGAAGGAGCCGTGCTTCCCGCTGGTGATGCTGGAGCTTCAGGAGTGGGGCAGAAGCACCTTTCTGTGATGGCTGGAGATGCTGCAGCCAGGGGTGGCTCTGCGGCGCTCCCAGGGCTCCCAGCTGTGAGGGTGCCGAGATCAGCTGTTGAGTGGATTTAGGGTCTGGAAAGAATATTCCTGCGGGTGGGATTAGCAGGGACCGCGGGGAGAGGATTTGCTTTCCTTCCCACCGTTGGGCACAGCCTGTTTCCTGCGGCTGCTCGGGGGTTTTCCCTGGACACTCTTTGTTGCTGGAGGCTGCGGCGGGAGGGGAGTTGGAGAAGGTGAAACGCGGCGCCCACCGAGCCCGGCCCGGGGAGAAGCTCCAGGCGGCCTCATCGCAGGCGGCGGCAGCGGGCGGGGGGTTCTCCTTGCGGGGACAGTCTGCGCTGGGGATGGGGCAGCCAGCAGAGCTAAGGGCGCTGTGATCCTGAGCGTGCAGGGCACAGTCTGCGCTGGGGATGGTGCAGCAAGCAGAGCTAAGGGCGCTGTGATCCTGAGCGTGCAGCAGGCAGCTGGCAAGGCCCAGATAACAGATATCTCCCCAAGCACATGTTAGGAGCAGCGCTGCTTTCAGTGGCTCCCTTGTACGCTCGCTCGTCTTCCTTCCCCACTCTAGGTATTAGGGGGCTGCTAGAAAAATGTTTATTCTTTTTTAGCTCCTCTGAGTTGCTCTCTGCTATCAACTGCTACTGTGTGGCTAAGCACGGTGAGAGGCTATTAGGATCCCCCATGCCGAGGGAGGATGTTTAAGGCCTGGGGTCAGGGCTGCCTCCTCGAGAGTGATCTCTCGCGCTTAAGGAACAGAGACGCATCATGTGGAAAGGTATGAATTATCTAGGACAGCACACAGAATTTTACAACCTGCACTTAAATCCTTCATTGTATCTTGTGCCAGCAGCAAGGAGGATTCTTCAGGCTCGTCTAAGGATGCTAGCAGCAATTTAGATGCTTTGGAGGATGCCTGTCTCCTTCTAGAAGCATCTGAGAGGTTTTTTCTTTTTTTTTCCCCCTTCATTTTGTGAAAATTCCTCCATGCTCAAAGTCAAAGCCTCCTTGTTCATCCATAGTACCCAAAGTCTCATCCAAGCAAATGCAAAATGATCAGCAATTGGAATTCAGTCCTTAATAGGAAGTCAAGGCAATGATGCTAGCTAAGCAGAATAGCTTTTCTAGAAGGAAAACAGCACGTATAGATTGGCAGAGCACTGTTTATTAGGGGAAGAAAAAAAAAAGTCAGGGAGAGCAGCATGGCAAAGATAATGTGCTTCAAAGAAGCAGATTGAAGTCAATTAAGAGGTACAATCTTATGACAAGCTGATCTATGTGAAAAGCAAGTCAGGAGAGTGGAAATCTTCTTACAGAAGCAAATTCAGGTTCATAAGTGTGAACCCTCTTAATAGAGGGGACAGATGGGAAATGTAGTAGGAGATCACCTTAGCTAAATCATGGGCTCCTTAATGACCTGAAATTTAAAAGAAACATAAAGAAAATGGAGGGTAGGTTGAACTATGGAGGACAATTTTATTGTGAGCATGCAGAGAAAAATGAAGGCTGGAGTCCAAAATGAGATACAATTGGCAAAAGACATAAAGGGCAGCCAGCGAGATTTCTATAAATATACTAGTAGCAAGAGATGGACCAGGGAAGAGGCTGTCCACTGCTCAATGGAAAGAAATACCTCTCAAAAGATGCAAGTGAGAAAGCAAAAGTGCTTAATGACTTTTTTTCTTATCCTTTCTATTCCTCCTGAGAGGGTCAGCTGCAGTCACGCACCAACAGTAGCAGGGAACGGGAAAAGATTTGAATACTTAGGTTAGCAGAACCTTGTGGAATTCAGTTCTGGACACTTAGAAAACTGGCTCGAGTGATTTCAGTGTCATTAGTGATAATCTTTGAAAAATTGTGGAGGACAAATGAGGCTTGAGAAGCCTGGAGAAAAGAAAATTAGAAGGGGGAGAAAGGGAGGAACTGCAAGCAAGGAAGCCTGGAGTGCCTGGATCTTTTTTCTTTTTTCTTCTTTCTTTTTCTTTTTTCTTTCTTTTTCTTTTTCTTTTTCTTTTTCTTTTTCTTTTTCTTTTTCTTTTTCTTTTTCTTTTTCTTTTTCTTTTTCTTTTTCTTTTTCTTTTTTTTTAAACAACTTGTTATGGAGGGAAAAACTTCCACTCATTGTCAGGATATAGAAATATGGTTTACTATAAAACATGCAAGGCATTCTGATCTTTTTATTTGGTTCTGGTGATGGCTTCAATGTGTTTCCTTTTCACAGTTCAAGAAGGATATTGGTCATCCAAAGAGACATTTGGGAAAAAATGTAATAGTAAAGTCAGCTAAGCCCAGGGTCCAGCTTCGCTGCAGAGGCTGCAGAAGTATTGGAAGTTTCTAGGAAATGTTAGGCCAATGCCTGTTGAAGGTCATTAACCTGTTTCTAAGGGTCATGAATCAGCTGGACTATGTGGTTCCCTCAGGAACCTTCCAGCCCTCTCCCTAGTTCTGGACAGAGCTGAAAACTGTCTGGCAAAGCTGCTAGTTACAGAGGAGATGGCTGCTTAAATCCATAGGCCATGATTAAAACCTGGGCAAAATTAAAGTCTTATACCTGTGTGCTTGAAAGCTAATTTTTCTCATTTTATACAGGGGTTTGAGCATTTGGTGAGACACATTCCTAACGCTGTTTCACAGGAAAAGGTAAAGTAGGAGGGCTAGAAATTCCTTGGTCTGTTGTTGATTTTTCTTATCTCCTGTCTAGCTGTAAGGGTGCCTGCAGACCTATAAAAAAAAGAAGAATAGACAGAAAATAATACCAAGCTCTTCAAAAGGGAAATGGAGAATATAAGTGGTGTCTGGGGTGACATCAACATTTGGATCCTCCTCTTCCAGTCTGAAATCAGACTTAGGTTGGAGATGAAATAGCGTCCAAGAGTTTTCATGACAGGAAGAGTCTACAGACATCAGAAGACTCTTTAATTATGGGCAGAGTGATTCATTCAGTGGTCGCCATCTGTATCTCATTAAAATATGAAAACCTTCACTGTTTTTCCCTTAAATATGAAGGTATCCCTGTTTTATCTTTTTTGGCTTAGCAGAGCCATATTTTATGTCAGCTCATTGCAGCCTACCTTTCGAGTGAGGCTCTGAGTTATGTGCAGATTATTTAATGCTGAAGATGTTGAGCAAATGTAATTCACCTGTGTCGCTTCCACAAGACTCTTTTCTCCTTAAGCGACCAAGCACAACAGAAAAGCAGCTGGAAATGAAATTGAAGGATTAATTTGAAGTTATTTGGGGAATGGATGTAATCAATAAAAGTAAGATACGCTTTGTGTCTTTTCTTGCTGAGCCCTAATCAACAAGGAGGCTTTTCCTGAAGAAAACCTCAACAGTCCCAACAAAACCCCTGCTAAAATTGATGGGGAAAAAAAGTCTCTCATGGACTTCAATGGGTGCAGCCTGCTTTGAACTGACTTTTACTGTGGTGGGGAAATATGCACTTTGTCTGCAAGAGGTTGCCCATAAATACATGTGCAGATGAATGTGTGTGCGGCTTGAGACAGCAGTACGAGGCTACGGAGGGGTGGTCAGGCAAGAGAATCACAGGCATAAGCAGAGACCTCTACTTTGTTTATGCCTTTATTTCCCCCCACCAAAAATTAACTCTGAGGTGTATTTTGGAACAGCAAGGAGGATTTGCAAGTTTTCTAAAAGGGTCATTGCAGCTTGCGGAAATCAGTCAGCCCAATTTCAGTGTTGTCCTGCTGAGCCTGTTTGGTTTTTTGGAGAGGGAGAGTCCTCTTGCTGTTACTTTCTGGTTTTGGAAAGGGAGAGTGTGCCCACAACAGAATTTTGCAACAGATTAGAAGCAATTAAGTGTTTTCAATTTTCCTACATCAGTTATGATTACTGTAGGGGCTTCTTACTCTGCTGCCCATTTCCAAGATGCATTCTGGCTGTCAGATATAAATTGGGGGCATCAAAGCACTTTCTGCAAGGGGTTGCTAGCTGGTCTGTCGTGCAGATTGCTCTGAATTTTCTCAATGCATTCAGTGCCAAACACAAATTACATTTTAAAAGCAATATTTTATTTGGCCAGTGTGGATTGATCAGCCCGTATACAGCAGCTGTGAGGTTAAATTCTGGTTTGCCAGTTGGCTTTAGGGTTTGAAAGCGAAACAGCAGCAACAGGTTTTTCAGCTTTGCCAGAGCTTTCAGCAAAGTGACGTTGGAAAGAGTCAGAGAGGAAGGAGTTGGGGGTGCCTTAATTTATCAAGGGCCAGCCTTTAGCCATGCAGCAATTTGTCCCTCTTTGGTGGGTGTTATGACGTGCCCAGCAGTATTGAAAAGGAGAGGAACTAGATGGAAAGTTGGGACAGAAATATATAAGGGTCTGGAAAGAGGGCTGCCTGCCAAAAGCTGTGGTGTTACAGTTGGCCCCAGCTTTGCTCCTTGCTTGTCTTGGCGCTCCCGTCACAAGACGGATACATTTGTTTTATTGTTGTTCACGGAATCTGGCCGACGGCGACGGCCCCGGTGCAGGGTGGCAGGGCGACTGCAGCGCGGGGCGCTCCCGCACGGGGCTGGACGGGCACGGGGTGAAGTCTTCTCCTGGCACGTTTGGAGGTCTGAGGCTGGTAAAGCAGAGAGAATCCGGGATGAAGCCCCAGTGGTTTCCTGCTGCCCCAGGTGTGCGAAAGGGGAGGTTCTCTGCAGTTAACATCCCAATGGAGGAGAAGTCCCCTTGAGGGAATGAAGACCCAAATTTGGGCTCTGAGCCCTGTTCCGTCTGTGCAGCAGCAATAGTGGCGATGCCCAACACGCTGGGGTGCCAGGAGGATAAATCCATGGAGAGCACTGAGCGCTCAGATAAATACCAGCGGGACCGCGGGGAGGCATTTGTGCTTGTACGAGGGATAAGTGCTGTGTTAGTAATGACCCGGAAAGGACAGAGCTACTTGGAGGTATAGTAAGCATAAGCAAGTGCCTCCTGTAGTTGACAGGCTCTTGATATAAATCATTTGTGGAATAAGTGACACAGGAGAATTCATGCTTCCTAGAGGAGAAGGAACGAAGTCTCTGCTGAGCTTAATAAAAATGAAAATTCGGTAATGGATAATATGAGTCTGGAAGGGCTCGCGGTCTGCTTGACAGGAGCTGTAAGGTCACAGATTAAGTAGGTGCCCAGGCTGGTTGTGGCAGTGCACGGGAGATGATTGAGGGGAAACGCTCCCTGCGAGCCTCCCCAGCGGAGCCGCGGGATCCGGGCTAGCTCCAAGCCTGCCCTTGCACAGCAGCATCCAGGGCAGTTCTTGTCGCAAACCCCAAACTCTGTGTTTGCCATGGCTTTAAGCAGCCAGGGGTATCTTCCAGGGTCTTCCCTTTGAACCGTGCAGAACGGGTGGGGGTGCTGACCTGTCTCTCCAATCCCTCGGAACGGAGGCTGCGGCTCCCGGAGGGCCCTGGTGACGGCGCAGGGCCCCGACCTTCTCCTCCCGAGCGCGTGCGCCCGGAACTGCTGCCCAGGGCTCCGCGGCCAAACACTGACACGGGAAAAAAAGACATTATTTTCTTTTGAGCTCATTTCCTGAACTGTCTCCCCACTTAGTCATAGCGGTCCTGGTGCAAGGGAGAGGTGGGAACATAGGGCTGGGGCAAAGGAAAGGGTGGGAATTGCCTCAGTGTAAAACTCACTGCTCTGGGACTGTCACATCTGGGCCGTCCTCGCGCTGCCTCCTTCAGGTGGGAGAAATCCCATCCCAGTCCTGCAGAGGTTTGTATAAAATGAGGAATTTAGTATAATGCTTCTGCATGCGAGTGTTTGACATCCCTCAAGGTTGTTATCGTGCCTAACTGAAGTTGTTTTTCTATGCAATATATTTCTCCTGCTTCCTGCACTTGAGATATCTCCTCCCTCCCCTGCTCTCTGGTGTTACTGCGCTTCCCTGACTACAATTAAAATGTTGACACCTGGCTTGGCTCTGCAGATTAGGATTTGATTTTCTGTAATTATATGTTATCGCTCACATTCAGTAGCAATTTTACCTTCTGTACAGTATGATAACACTTATTAATTCAATAAAAGAAATCAATTCACAGGCAATTTCAAAATGTAACACCTTGGTAACTGAGTACTAACCAATCAGATTATGCATCTGACATTGTGCCTTGTCATTTAATCAGTAATGGGTGATTGCAAAAGCAGATATATGTCAGATGTTAATTAAGAGTAACACAGTTTGGGACCATAATGTTAACAGTGCCTGTTTTGTTATGATGCTGTGCTGAATATAGCTAATATTTGACTTGCACTTAAGTATTATTTACAGTAAATGGAACGATAAGGATATTTATTCTGTCTCTGTGTTCCGACAGATGTATTAGATTTTTTTTTAATCAGTGGAACATACTGACTGTTAATGGACCACAGCACAGTGTGTGTTTGTGTGAGTGGGATGTGGAGGTGGTTTTGTTTATAGTGAACATGTTCTGTCTTATCTTCTAGAAAGTTATGGAGGCTTCAGAGTCTTGCATTCCCAGGGCTGCTTTTTTCCTCCTTCCTGAAGTGTTTTCCTTGGTATCTGTCAGTCAGCTTTTTCCCCAGGTGGTTGTTATGGTGTGGAGGAAGAAGCGTGTAAGCCCGTGTGTTCCCCAGCTGTGGGTGTTCCGCAGCGCGCCCGGCTGCGTTCTCGTGGCCGCCGTGTCCCCAGCCGGGCTGTCCCTCGTCCCCGGCGCCGCTCGGGGTCGGGCTCTGTGCCGTGGCCACTGCCGGGGCTGCGGAATCACTTCCAAGGGCCCGACAGCGGGAGGGAACTCGGCTGCGCCCAGGCTGCCCATTGGGCACCTTAAGGGAGAGGCCTTTTGCGCGCCGAGCAATGAAGTGCCCTTGGCCTCTTGGAGTAAATAGTTCACCCTCCGTGGCCTCTTTTCTTGCCTTTTCTGTAAGGTGTGACCATTATGGACTATATTGTGAATTCTGAGCTCAATCTCCTGTTTAGTGCTGCTTGAGGTGTGCTAAATGGCAGTGACTCCCAACAGTTTTGCTGGGAATGAAGGACATGCAGGACCTGGTCCTTAATTTTGTGTCTTTGGTTTAAAGACCCATTTGTTCTGTGTGATTAGAACCTATTAGTCCAGTCAAATTAAGGTAACAACAGGTGAAGTAGGCCTGAAAGACATCTAAGCTTAGCTGAATGTTATCGTGCTCAGGCAACCTTCATTTCTAATTCATAATTAAGTTAGAACCAAGGCCATCAGCTATTAAACTGTGCAGTGCAAATGTGTAAGATGCAGAGAATCGCCAATAAAGTTGTAGACTTCAATTAGCCAGCACCAGCCCAGGGTTCTGAGCTTCCATGGAATGCTTAACTAATTTTATTATAACAACAGCATCCCAAATGAGCAGCTTTGAGGCATAGACTATTCATTTAACAGTCCAAATATTCATTAAATCTTACAAATTGGCATCAGTTTTATGTTTTTTGCAACATATTCATTGAAGGAGATAGGCAAGGTTCAGCTTTAGATCACTTACATTTTCTGTTTGAAACATTTTCATTTATAGCTTGCCTAAAATGTGGCAATTTTTACAAGCTAGGCTAAATTCTCCAGTTAAAGTGATTTACTAATGACTGATAAAGCAACACTGAGCTTGTAAAACCATTTGCTGTGAAATTGCAGCAAGCAAGGAGCCTCCTCTTTTGCCCCAAGATGTCACTGATCTCGGGGAAGTGGAATGTTTGCAGACTGAGGTAGGTAACGGATGAGGTTTCCTCCTCCTTTTTACGTAATAATTTCTCTTTCCCGCTCTATTTTTTAATAAAATAGACAAATCTCGCATTAGTTTCTCTCCTTTTTTAAAAAAGAAATGTTCATGCTTACTATCCTTTTCTTTTGCTGCGTTTTCAAAAAAGTAATAGGTGCTTCAAAAGTATGTTTTTCTGTATAATTCTGTGTATCACAATTTTATGCTCTATGTTCCAGAGTGGCTACTTGTTTTGGCTTCTATTTTTTGTTATTTTTCTATGTAACCCGAACTAGTCAGGAATTCTATGATTTAGGCAGAGCTTTGCCAAGTTATATCGCTATACCTGAGCCTTCTCTTATTGCTTGAGTTTTAAGTGGAATTTTAAGATGATTAGTAAAGAGTTTCCAAGTTGTCTTTCAGCAGAAAGGTAAAGTGATGCTTAGAAAATTTTGATGCATTTATCCATTATTCCTTTAGTGTGTTTATGCCTTTATTGAGGTTGGAATGGTTTTGTTGCCTGGCTATAGAGCATAAACTTGCTGCAATCTGAAAAACTGCCCTGGTGATGCATTTCACATGTCAGCTCTCGGGCCTCCCCGGTGGAACATCAGCAGTTTGACCTCCTGGCACTGTGGCAGAGCCGTCATGGCACAGCAGCTTTGTGCTGAGAACTGCCGTGCTCTTGGCAGTCCCAGGCACATTCAGCCTTACAAACTGATCAACTGGTCTGTATTGAAGGGTTGGGGGGAGCAAAGAGAACAGTAGCAATAATGAATGATTTGTCTAAGGCTGTTTGAGGAGCTAGAGTAAAATGTGATGTCCTGGATGCTGTGACAACACTTGATTATGTGTCCATACGTGTATCTTCTTGCCCGTGGATTTCATGGAAAGGACTGCTCCTGTTTGACCTCACTGAACTCACTTAAGGTCATTTTTTCTGTATTTCGGTAGCATTACATCAGTACAACTGGAACCAGTTGCTAATTAAATGTTAGTAAAGTCATACGGTGAAAAGTGTCCAGATTGCAGAGCTGAGCCTCTTTTTGGTCCCAGCAGGACCCATACTCACCAATGAAATCAGAACTTGATGTAAAGATATATTTTAAATGTACTATTAAGTACCTGTATTCTTTTTCCATACTTAAATTTGACTGCCATACATGCCTATATTTATCCATAATTTTCATGGTCCCTAAGAAATTCACTATATTTGGGGAGCTGTCTGTCCTCTACTGGTAATACTGACTTAAGTAACATACACAATCATTTCAAAGGCAAATAAAATTTTGACCTATAGTAAGCTCTGCACTTGAACAAATAACATTTCAAGACTTTGGCATTCTCAAATGGATTTGGAAGGATACAATATAGATCTTAAAATGCATGGTTGAATTAGTTTAAGCTCTGATTTTAAAGATGGATAAAACCAGAAATAAGCTCTCACTTTCAAGGTCATTATTTCTCAGTTCTAGGTCATTTGATATATTTACCAGCATATTGCTGATTTAAAGAGCTGAGTAGATGCTTATCCATGGTAACAGTTTTACTTTAGCCTGCCCACAGTTGCTGCTGGTTGGTAGAGTAAAACCTGTCTTTCAACCATATGTTAGGACACAGAGACACTTAATGCCACAAGTAGAACCTCTGCTTTGTGTTGAACACAAGATCCATCAGAGAGTACTGTAATTTTTTACTACATGAGTTTAGATTGCTTTTTTTATTCCCTGGTTTCTTTGTGGAAAATCATTAATCCATCATAGCAGTGAAGCACTTCACTTTAAAGCAGTCTGTAGGCCTCTAGAGCAGATGGAGAAACTTGGGTTTGATTAAAACCATATTGTGAAAGGTGGTCGTCCTGCTCTGTTTCCTGAATTTGCTTAGGAGAGCACTATTAGGAGGGGAAGAGGGAAAGGATGCTTTATTATAAGTTATTATCCTAGGACCATGATCACTTTGCTTCATTCTTTAAGTAAACGTTAGAGTTCATCAGATAACTGAAATGAGTCCTCAAGATGCTGCTGGCCGTGGGGTGGCTGTTCCTGTCGCGGTCTCGGTAGGAGCCTCTCTCCTGCCTTTGCTGCCCATTCTCCTTCCTCCACCGTGCTCAGCGTCCCACCGGCCTGTGCTGCCGGCGCTGGCATTGCTGGAGCCTCAGCACCTTGCTCACAAGGGAAAGGGTTTCTAGAACATACAGGGAAAAATGAAGAATAGTGTGGGGGTTTGGTCAGAGCACCAGGTGGATTATATGATGGGATCTTCCGCTGTGGAGCACCAGGTTTAGAATCTAACCCCATGTTCCTTAACATAAGGCTTGCAGATGCGTTAAGTGGTTTGTAGACCTTGTGCTAGGCCGCTCTGTGGGATGGCTTGAGACAAGCTCTGCCTTTCCAAAAGCAGACCAAAGCCTGCTTCCAAGCCTGACCAAAGCCTCACTCTTCGCTGGCCGAGAGGGAAGCAGGCAGGGGCCGGGCCGTGCTTTGACATAGCAACTGCAAAGCTAGGTCACTTCAGCTAGGGCTTTAGTTAAATTCGGAGATCTGGACTTCATATAACCTATCCGAGTGGTTTTCCCTTGCAAAATTATCTGGTATAAAACAGAGCAGCAGATGTCAAGGGTCTCATAAACATCCCCCGCACAGGCCCCATGGCGTTGGGTTGACCGTGAGCGGTTGAAGAGTCTCTGCTGTGGCTGGGCAAGAGCGTGCGTCCCTGCGAGCGCCACGAGCTGCTTACGTGGCTTCGTGGCTTGTGTTTCCATGGCACATCGGGGACAAAGAGGCCGGGTACAAAGCCCCTTTGAAGGTTGATCCTCGTGAAAAGGCAGTTCACAAAGGTGGTGTGTTCTTCTCAAAAATAAAAGTGGGTTTTACCCGTATTACTATTAAAGTATAAAGCTTTAATTATGCCCTAAATTCAGTGCTTTAGCCATGGGGCTCACATGATTAGCAGGAAAAAAAAGGCATCTGGAGAGGCTGTGTGGTGCCGTGTTTTCCCATATGTGAAATTTTATACAGTACAAATTATTAAACACCAAACCTCTGGAGAAAGATCATAATGAAAAATTTAGCACTTCCTCATCAGCCTGCTACTAATTTGCCTTCTGACTAGATCTGAAAGGAGAGAGGGCTGTGCTGGGGAGCCCGTGGTGAGGACGGGGCGCGAAGGAGCGAGAGCGTTTGAACGGAGGCACCACGAGGGCCGGGAGCCCCTCTTGGGGTGGCCTCACTGAGAGACAGCAAAGGCCAAAAACTGCATTTTTGGTCCAGGCCTGTGAGAGCGTATCCCTTGCTTTCCATCTCGTTGTTAGCCTCAAGCTCCCTAATCTCATCCTGCAGCACTCCTGCAATGCTGCATTCCGAGTATCTGTGCGGAGCGGGTGCTCTTCGAAACTGTGCTGTCAAGGACTGGCCGAGAGGCGCGAGCCCCACTGCTGCTCCGCTCGCTGCCCGGCCTGGAGAACATGACGGGTTTTCTGAAAAGGGGCAGCAAATGGGGGGATTTGCTTCTGCTCGTTTTGCAATTTGTTTTTTTGTTTGCAGCAGACTATTGGTTTGCATTTTTTTTTAATTTTACCCAAAGATTTTCCCTTACTGACTTTTTGCAGGCACTGATTTGCAAGTCTGGCCCTGCAGAATTCTGTAGAAGTGCATTAGCATGGTAGAGAAGCGAAGTGATACTAAAACCTGCCTGATGTGACTGGAGGCCCTCGTCCTGTGGTTATCTGTGATTAGCTGTTGTTATGTTGTCCTAGGTGCTTATTACTGTTAAATTCATCCTTTGCTAGAAAGGCCAGTGCTGTAGCGATGGCTGGTGTGGAAGAACTGATGCTGCTGCAGCAATAGGCTGGGTGCTCAGAGGACACCTGTGTTTTTAGAGCTCTTTTTTTCCGTGATTCTCACTAGCAAAAGCACAGCCCCGTGCCCCCACGTGTGGTTTGTAATGTCTCCTCACAGTCACAGCACCCTTTTAGCAGCAGAGAAGCGACCTTGTCAGGTGCACCGTGTCCCTGGGCACAGAAAGCAGGATGTGAAATCCCCGCGTTCCTGGAGGAGCAGCTTCCTCTGTTCCCTCTCTCGGGGACACAGAGCTAACTGCTGCCATAAATTCACATTTGCTCTCACAGTCCAGAACTAGTTTCACCTGGGTATTTGAGAATGAAAGGGCCTGAGGCACACAGAGAGCTCTCCCACTACGTCAATCTCAAATCCAGGTTTTGCCATTTAAGCTCAGGCAAACGCCACACCAGTGGATTGCTATCGGCCCCTGCCTGGCAGGGTGTTGATTAATAATTTGAACCTGCAAATCCTCTTTCAACTTCTGTGAAAGCTAAATTGTCCATCTGAGGCCTGCTTCTTTCCAAACGATTCTACTGTGGTTTTCCCTGCTCGCATAATTCGTGGTGAAATAGATAACGTGTCAGCGGGAAGCTGCGCCGCGCACCTGGAAGGCAGCCCGGCTGCCGGCGCACACGTGGCCGCGGGCTGCGGCCGGAGCCCTCAGCAGTTGGAGCTCTCGGTTCCACGCAGCGGTAGCCAGGAAGGAGCCGTTTCCTCACCCTGGGCCTTGCATGTTTGTTCTGGGTGGTTTTTTGTGTGTCTGGGGTGCAACGCTGAGGATAGAGCCTGAGAGAGGGAAATCTCGATGTCTTTAGGAGACAAAATGGAGGTGGCCACTGAGCTGGGGCTGGTCCTGCTGCGCAGGTGGGTCCTTGGGCAGCAGTGGGAGCAGGGACAGTGTCAGGCCCTGCTGACTGGAGTCAGCCTTGGTGAGGCCAACCTAGTTTGTTTTGTGAGATGCTGTTATGTTTTAATGCCTACCTGTTTTCTTTCCATTCTGGCTCCCTTCTTTATGGTTTCAGGAAAAAGGATGTACTTTCACTCTTGCACAAATGCAAATCCATAGTGTGTCAGTTAATGACAGTAAAAAAAATGATTTCAGAACCCGTGAGAGAAAGAATCAGCTCTAATGTTTTTTTAGAAAAAGACCTTGTTCATCCAGTAGTTCAATATTGCTCTATCATGTCAATAAGGAAAGCTTAGCTCATAAAGGCAGCCCATTACAAGAAAGGCTATACAATTTAAACATGTTGTAAATTCAACTAATATATAAAAATTGATTTAAGGGGGGGGAAAAAAAAGTTGTACAAAACTGTTCTTTCACCATATGTTTCAAGTTCTCCGGAAACCTTATTTGAATGGTATTTCAATGTGCTTCACCTATTGTGTTGCAAACTTTTGCAGACTGTGTCAAGTAATCCTAAAGCTTTTAAAATACAGATGGTGGTAAAATCCCCAGTGGAAAACAGACTTCTATTTCAAACTTCAGTTCTGTTTTTTTCTCTTCTAGTTCATAGCAAATTTTGACAGATCAGAAGAAATACTCACAGCTTGATGCAGCTGGATTCTTCTTTGGCATGAGCAGAAACATCTGGCCCCAAAACAGTGCATTTTACTAAAGGGCCAAAATACATGCGCATACATCTGTTGTGCTAATATATTTTTGTGTGAACTCAGATGTTAATTGCTTTGTTTTGCTGAGACAACAGCATTGGTTCAATGAATAAGATTGTTTCCTTTAGCCTTCTGCTAATGGTTTCCTTCAGCAGTAATATTATTTTAAATAGGAAACTGTCAGGTACGTGAAGGTAAAAGTGTTTTGAGCAAGTGTATTTATAGAAGTGAGCAATGCTATATGCATAGATAGTATAATAATGGAATTTGTGTAACAAATGAGGTAGTTATTAGCACAAAAGGTTCCGCGTAGAACCCATGTTACATCACAAGGAGGGGTCATCCATTTTTGCATCATATTTTTTGAGGCTTTTATGGTTCCCACTTCCTCTCTGTCGTTTCCTCTTGCAGTAACACGGGAGCATTGAGAGGTCTGAGCAGTGACTTCCCTCTCTAGTTCTAACCGTAGTGGGGCCCTGGTGAGTTTTGCTGGCCGGGGCTTTGTTCCTTCTCCCACACTCCCTCTTACAGAACGATAGATGGGTAACCGAAGTCACACAGGTCCTTTTGTTGACTCTTGGTTTCTGCTTTCAGACGTGCCCCCGTTTCTCATAGTTTTCACGCTCCTTGTTGTCTGCAATATATCCTTGCTGTGACAGATCTTGTTTGTTTCCAAAAGCCGAAATTTCCAGAATTTTCTCGGACTGTCTCTATGTGCCTCCTTTTACTTAGCTGATTCCTATAGAGTTACTGGGTTTCCGTGGAGTATCCAGAAAACGGGTCATGCCTTTTTCTGCATTCCCAGCCAGCTCTCTTCTGTTAACATGATACGGTCTTTCTAAGAAACACTTAGTTACACATCGTCAAGGAAGAGCGATCTTGTGGTTAAGATGGAAGACAGTTGCTATTAGGAGCTGCATGTGGGCAGTGCTTTTAGCCAGCCAGTGCTCTGCGGTTCTAGCCTTATCCCAGGTCCGTTGCTTGTCTTGAGGGAGAGGAGTTCCCTTTGGTGGCACCTCTAGGTAGTGCACAAGAAAAGGTGCCCCTGGACCAAATAGTTTGGCTTTGGGTTTGGAGTGCGTACAGGACAGGAAGAGCACTCAGGACCAGTGTAGTTATCCTTTTGTCATGCAGAAGACATGGTGTGAAATCCAGCTCCTGTTTTTTAACTCTTAAGCTGTAGGGTTTCAGAGAATCCTTTTTTGTCTGAGACGCTTTTTAATCTGCTCTTGCAAAGAAAATTTATTTAGTGCCAGCACTGTGCTGCGTGGATCATCACAGAGTGACCGTTCAGGACAACCGGCGTTTTCCACCAGCATCAGGTGATGCAGTCTAGGGTCTGTGGGCAGGATCCTGGTCCATCTTCAGCAAGTTTTCTGTGCTTCGTCTACTTCATTGCATTTTGGGGCAGTTGTGTGCCCCTTGGCTACAGTAAGCGTCAAAGAGCTGTTTTGCAGAGCTCTTTGCTTGGCCTAATCGCAATGGTGGCTTCTGAAGAGCCGCTTCCCATTCCTCAGCTGTGAATGCTAATCTCAAAGCAAAGTTCAGTCATCATTAGCTGAAATAATTGTCACCCCCTTAAGTTATTCAGGGCTGAAAATTACCAAAGGGCTTCCCCTTAGTCGATTTGGCTGTAATTTTTTGTAGATTTTTGTTTTCTTCAGGAAGCTGAACAGTAAACAGCAAGTCCCGGGGGCATTCCAAGGAAATTGCTTCTGTGCTTCCTTGCAGAGCGGGCTGCGCTCGCTGCCGCAGTTGGAACATGGTTTCTTCAAATCACAGAACTCGCAGGGGTGGTGCAGGACCTGGTGGCCTCGCTGAAAGGTTCCTTGGCAACACGACTGTCTTGCCTGATGGCCGCAGTGGTGCTTCAGGGCTCGCAAATGCACAGCCTGGAACGTGTGTTTCAGGCAGCAAACGTGACAGGTCTGAGGTCTGAAACGCACAATCGTAGGTCTGAAATCATAGCCAATGATGGGCGACATCAGAATGAACATATATGTGGCTGGCAGGGCCGGGGCCTCTGCTAAATTCACATCTCCCCACAACTCTTGCAGCTGCCCACCAGTTCCTTCTGCGTTCAGTGACAAAGTGAAGCTTCTCTTGCCTTTAAAGCCAGCTTCTCCATGAGCTGCTGCTGGGCGGCAGCTGCACTAGGAAAACAGGGGAAGGGAATGAAGATTAGGGACAGGATTGTGGCCTGGGAAAGGCCTGAAAAAAAAAGTGGCATTAGGCCTGATTCTGCACGGGGGGAAGACCTGCCATCCACCATAATTCGAGCTGCTGCTTTGTAGCTCAAGCCTAATGCCAGCCGGGGGTGGGAGGGCTGGCGTCTGGGCTCCCTTCCCACGGCCCCGGAGCAGCCCCTGCAGCCCAGGCTGCTGCGGGCAGGACGCGGCTCCGCTGCCCGCTCGGCCCTGTCCTCTTTGACAGCACTTTGAAAGATTCGTCATTCCCCAGGCAGCCTCTGTATTTATTTATTTACGTTGTTTCTTTTCTTTTTCACTTAAGCTTATTAGTTGCATATGCGGCTTTATCTGGAAAAAATTGCATGCAACTTATGCTGCCTATGGTAGCATATGTTTTATATATCAGATTTATAGGGATGGTACTGATTCCTGAATTAATTTGAACAGCAAATTGTTGTTATATCTGCCTACAGTATGTCTTTTCCTTTTTAACATTTATTATATGACACATCTGGCGGTATTTTACTTGTGTTATTGTGGTGCCTCCGAGTCCTAGTAATGAATTTGAAGCTTTACTGTACTAAGCACGGGTTTTTCACATGGGACACTGGAAAAGTTGGAGTGAATTGTTGAGATGACGTGAATGCTTCCCTGCCTGCCTTGAACTGCTGAAAAGAGCCCACAGTGTGTGTAGATTACTGTCTTATGTCAAGTCTGGTAACTTTTGTTCCCAGCCCTGAGGAGGGGGAGATTTTGCTTTGTATTCACTTGGGCAGTGTTGGCAATTTTTGCTTTTTCTGCTGGCAGTTTGCATTATCTGCAGAGGTTAGTGTAAGAAGGGTTTAGACCAGCGATCCAAATGAGTACCCGGGGGCTGACTCTGGCGCTGGATGTCCCTCTGAGGAGCTCAGCCTTGCTGTCCTGCTGGGTGTCCCCATATGTGACACACACATCTATATAGGGGACACCACTGTGACATTATTAACCAGGACAATTCCCTATGGACCATTCTACCACTGGCAGAAGTTATTAACTCTCTAGAGCTGAGATAATGAATCCAAAACATGGAAACCCGTAAAGTGCAGGAAGAGGAGGAGAATACCCAGAGCGGTGTAACGCCTTGTGGCCTCTTTTTTTAGGGTAAAAGGGCACTTCTGGGGTACATTGTGCAGCAACATAACACGGTGCCAGGGGTTTGTTCCTGGCTGCCACACACCTGGAAGATCATTCTTCTCTGAGCTCTCTTTTATTTAGCCATGCAAATCCTCAGGACTCCTGAGAGGGTTGTCTTAGAGTGAGGGTTGGTTTAATGTAGCTCAGGAGTGTAGTGACCTTCACTTATGTTGGTGCAGGGAAGGACTCCGAAGACTTTGGAAGAATGTAAATATTCAGTGCATCATGTTAACATGAGAAAGGCATAACCAGAATGAACAAGTAGAATATCCTTACAGTCATGTTGTGTTTTGTGCTGATGAATACTCTTGAGGGTTTTCCATTAAGAAACACCCAATTTTGGATATTTTGGCTCTTCCTCCAACCCCAATTGTTATGCCTTTCTCAACACAGTTAAATTTTTATAAAGGTAAAATCAAGTAAGGTGCTCTTTGTTTCTGTTAAGCTGTAGCTGGAGTTGAGCTCTCTGTCCTCCTACTGCTTATGGCTGCTCTTCTGGGCTTCCATTCTGATTCTCAATTAGGATTTTACGTTTTTCAGGGAGTCTGAACTGTTGTCTCAAACTGCCTTCCTCTTCTCATCCTTATTTACTTCTTAACAAATATTGCTGGTAAATGTGAATTTTATCAGTGGTGGGTTTAGTAGTATTTTTCCCCAGTATTGATGAAACCATCGATGAAACCGCAAGCCTCATTTAAATCCTTCTACCTTCTGTAGCAAACATTAGGTGATTGCTTATTGACATGACTTTTTGAGAACATATCAATAAAACATATTGTAAATGGGGAACATAATGGCTATATAGTCCTATTTTTTATGAGAATATCTTCCACAATAAGAATTCTAAACGTGTCACATTTATCTGGTTCCCTCTTCAACTAAACTTATCAAAGGAAATGAAAAAGGGCTTGTTTGACATGAGTCATTTTCCAAAAAATACTTATTGACTCAAATAACAGCGTTAATTCTGTCTGTTGCATCCAGTATGACTTATTTTTTTCTCTCTCCTACTCATAGTTGGTGTCAGGGTAATGTGCCAATAGCTACCCGGAGAGTCCTGGTAGCCCTTGTGAAATGATTCTCCCAGACTTGCCATTTTTCACTTTCCTTAATGGCTATTCCAAGATTTACTAAAACTTAACATCTGTAGCATGTGGTCTAACAACTTTTTTAAGGCTTGTGCAAGATGTCTAGATTTTGTGTTTTAAAAGGTTATTCTTAGCAAATATTGTCTAGCATCTCTGTTTGTAACCAGAAGACTGGGCAGTGAATCAGTGTTTCCCTTCCAGGTGCATTCAATGTTTTGCCTATCAGATGTGTTTAGTACCTTTTTGAGACTATTGTAACCTTTTGTCTTCAAGAACCCCCTCACTTTTGAGGGGTAATAGTAGCAGAGAAATACTCATGCGTATTAGAGTTGTCTTGGTTGAATTTCCTAATGTATTTTGAGCCATCTCTTGTAGCTTTGGACAATATGATATTTATATTAAATTTACTTTTGCTTTTAACTTCACAGCTGTGGATATTAGCCTTTAATAGATGGTATCTGTTTGTGTAGATGGCAGCTATTTAAAGCTGTCAATTCTGATTGCCTCAAACATGGTGCTTAAAACCATGGTGTAAACTCAGCCTCATTTAGCCCACGGGCTGCAGCTGAACAGCTTTCTCCTGAGCTTGATGCTCAGCCCGGGCCAGAGCCTGGTGCTTTGCAGGGAGCTTTGCAGTACGGTCAGCAGCCCAGGATTGGTAGTGCGTGATGCTGATTTTTACCGCAGCTCTTAATTGTACCTCACTGAAAACCTAGCAAAAACAGCTTCTCAATGGATGCATATGGGGAGGCCTTTTATAACCGAGAATCACGGGCCTGAATCACCTTAATGTGAAACTTGAGGCTACAAATCTGGTTTTATAACTTGCTTGGAGCCTTTCTGCTCTCTGGCGGAGTATTTATTGGACATTATTCCTTTAGACCTGTAGCAAAATTAAAGTGTAGTTAGAGCATCCAACTTCTGTCTGAGACTTACAGCTGGCGCGGCAAGTATTAGACACCGTCGTCTTCACTGGTGCTTTTTATGAATCTCTCTTGTCCAGGTCTGACTTCAGCGTCATCCATCAGCTTCACAAGCTGCAGCTCTCCAGTCAGTCTTGCTGTGCCTCCAGGCACCCTCATAAACACAGCCAAAGATGCCCCAATAAGTTGACTTGATTACTCGGTTGTCCCCGCTGAGGGAGTGCCGAGATCCGGACCTCTCCATCTTGCAGTTGCTCCTCACTGGGCAGCAGCACCGATGGGCCGCGGGTGGCCCGGGCTCGTTAGGCCAGGCCCAGGCGTCCTGACGCGCTCCACCCCACGGGTAGCCGGGGTGCCAGACGGGCTCTGGCCCTGTGGGGTGGCCGTGACCGCGCAACACGCGTCAGCGCCGCCACGCGGAGCGGCCCAGCTGTCTGCTGCCATCTGCCACGCGCGGGCAGGGGCACGCGGAGCGTGGCGCGGGCCTCATGGCAGCCGCGAAGCTGAGCCGTTGTGCCCACTAACGCGGCAGGTCTTGTGCAAAACAACGTTGTTAGTGAGTGGTTGATGTGACCCCAGTAGCTGAGAAACTAACATTAACTTTTGAGTAGTGTGATTTTTCAGGAATATTGCCTTTTACAAGTAGTTGTTGTTGCCCTCCTGTAACAGCAGTATCGGCAGCCTCTGAACATAGAAATGCTTTACTAACGTTGAGTCTCTCTGCATCTCTTACCGCCATCCTCTAGACCGGTAAACTGCAGCATGGGTTAGTTAAGTAACTGATCATTAGGAACTTATCATTCATTAAAAAAACAGTAGTCTGGATACCAGTCCAGTGCTAAAACTCTGTGCTTCTAAAAATCATTTAATTTTCTGAAGGAATGTTAAAAAAAAAAACACAACAAAAGAAATTTTTCTCTATCATAAGACTTTTGTCGTTTGTCTCTTCATCACAAGAAGAAAAATTTGATGCGTTGTATTTAAAATGAGTTATAGCTAAGGCAGATGATCACAATATCCACAGCTGTACCACCCAATTAGAAAAACTAGTTTAATCTAACCTGATGCTACTGTCATTTTTTAAAATGAGTCCTACTTCAATCATAAAATCCTCGGACCATAACATTGCTTTCTACGCCATATGTCCTTATTTAGAGGAAAAAAATGATTGCACCCTTAATTCAAAGGGAACGTTTCCCTCTGAGCCAGAACTCAATAAAATGTATCAAAAAATTGTGGAAAAGGGCAAGCAAAGAAAATCAAATTGCGGCGTGTGAAACGATTTAAGGAGGGACCTGGGGAATACATAATCTCCAAACTGCCAAGTTAGAGCAAGTATAAAATATACAAACAAGCCTGATATTTTTCCCAGTTGATCTCATTATGAGGTATGCTTGGGATAGATAAATTTTGTTAGAATGCATTAAGGCTGGATTTTCAAGGAAACAAGTCAGAAGTAATGTGTTTAGCTGATTCCACCTTGTTTTGATACATGGGTCTTTTCAGGTTTAAAGAAGAACATTTTTAAAGCCAAATGGTTTGTTTTGTTTCAAGCATTAAAAACAGAGGCAGCTCTGTGATTTTTTTTTTTCTTCCTTCTGGAAAACAGACGTTTATAATTTCAGCATGGTCTTTAATCACTGGCGTAGAGCTCTGTGCAGTATATGTCATTGCCACTTATTATTGCCTGCTTAAAATACACTGAACTAGCCTTGAGTGCAATCCCTTAACAGACTGTTTCGTCCACAAATAGTACTTTTTCCAAGTCTCCAATATATTTTAATTAAATTGTCCATTTATATTTATTAAGGCAGTTTACTGTCTTCTATTGCAAAAAGCTGCTACTGCTGATAGTCTGTCAGGAGAAACACTAGCTTATCTGGGAGTTGGTAATAAAAGGCAAGCATATGCTATCCAAAAAAGTCTTCCCAAAATATAGTTTAAGCATCATTTCCTTCTTTGTCGGGAAGACAACAGGCTTTGTCTTTAGCTTCCAGATGTTTTTGGAATAGTTAGTCTTAACAGTCTCATAGCCCTGGGTAATTGCACTGTTTAATTGGTAGGAAATGCTATGTGCAAATATATATATGTGTGTGTGTGTGTACTTTAAATGGTCCTATTGAAGCTGTAGGAAAGAAAGGCCCTTTGGCAGGGTGGGTGGTGAAGTCATCACATAGTGGTTAGATGTAAAGTGGCGTTGGGCAGCCCCAGTTCAGACTGATAAGCATGATAAGGTGGACTCATTCCTATCGCTGGAGATCCAAGGCCTTGGACCTCAACTCTGCGTCTTGGACGTCTCTCAGCCCTACTGCCTTATCTCTGAGGAGCTCGTGCCAAAATAGATTTGCCGTTAAGCCAGGAAAACTTTATATGGGAAGGCTGTGTTTGGTCTGGCCTTTCTCTCGGCACACATGAAAGCAGAGCTCCCAGAGCTTTTCAAAGAAGGAAGCTGTTCCCTCAAGCGATTGTCTGCCTGAGAAGACACGGTGGTCCCGGCCCTGCAGCCCAGTGTCGTGGCCAGTCCTGGTCCCAGTCCCGGTCCTACTGGTGACGGGAGGAGGCTGGTGGGTCAATAGGCCTGTGTGAGCTGCCAGAAGAGGCATCCCAGGGAGGAGCATTTTAATTATGTCTCTCCCCCTCAGGAACTGCTGCTTTCTGCGGTTCCATCAGAGCATCCCAGAAATAGATCGCTGATATATATATATATACATATTTGATATTTTTCCCCCCCGCTGTGTGCGTCTGCAAGACCCATCTTTGTGAAAAGCAGCCGTAACCCGTGGGGAAGGCAGGAGGGTTCAAATCCAACCACGGCGGCTTTAAGCGGGGAAGGCAAAAACTGGTGAGGGAGGAAAATAAAAATCCCACAGCCTGTTGTAGCAGCTGTAGCTTCAGATCGTGTGGAAAATGAAGGCAGATGATTCAATTTGGCCTGTGCCCCGAGTACATTTCCAAACGCTTCTGTGTGTGCGCAAGATAATGAACAAATATATTGAGATGGCACCGGATCAGTGTGAGGCGGCCACCGAGCAGGCCACCGTGCTCCCTGTAGGAGCAAACTCGCTCCGCTGGGTTAATGGGGGTGAGGGTCGGCCAGCCCGGCACCTTTCACAACAACTTAGGAAAAGGATTTGTCTCCTTTGGCCCCGGGCTCCCCGCGGCGCGCAGGCGGAGCGCTGGATAAATCAAGGCGCGGTTGTTAGTAACAAGCCGGGGCCGCACGCCCAACGTGAGGCAACGGGCGCCGAGGGCAGCGCGCGCCCCTCTCACGGCACAAGCGCCGCCATGAGGGGCAAGGGGGCCCTTCCTCTGCGATCAGGAAGCGGTGATAAAAAATAAATTAATAGTAAAGGCCTTTAGGTACTGTAAAAGCCCATCCTGCCCCGTAAGGAGGGGTAAATCCCACCCTGGCCTGTGAGGAGAGCTGGGGAGGAGAGTGATGGCAGGTTGGGAAGGCAGAGGGTGGGCTCGGACGCGTGTGGGAGGCGCGACCAGGGGGACATTGGGGCTTAATAGGTGTGTGGCGCCCAGCAGGGCCCCAGTGCGGGCTGTGAGCACGACCGGGGCATGCGCCTTGCTTCCTCAAAGAGACGTTCTGCTTCTGAGATGGCTCCTAAAGAAGCTCTGAGCAGACCCACAGGGTTTGCTCATGGATAGATCCAAATCTGGCTGCTTCCTTACTGCTTCCTTAGTTTTTCTGTTAGCTCTGTGGCATTCACTGGAAAACACTGTCCAACAGGGCCTGAAGAAGGATGTTTGCTCTCATGAAAATGGAAAATAACAATAAACCACCTAAATACCTCCGACCAGGCAAAGGCAACGAACTGGAGAGGAGATTTTTTTCCTATGTGCTTCTTGCTAGCAATTTGAAGGTGTTTTTGGAATAACAGTAGGGCAGCTGTATCCAGGTGGGAATGCAGCTTTCCTCCCTCCTTTTTCGCTCTGTATTTAGATCGATCACTTGACTCCCGTACTGGAAATACTGTCTAGTGGTAGCTGATGTTAAGCATCATCAGCATAAGCCACTGGCAACACGCTGATGAGGGCACCTCATGGTGTGTGCATGGTTGTCGATGGAGCCGCTCGCTGGGTTCCTGTGCTGCTGGGGCTCCCTGCCGTGCCAGGAGCTGAGCAAGTAACAGACCTCCCAGGGCACGGGTAGTGCTAGCCTTTATGGTGAAACGTGGTCAGGAAATATGGTTAGGAGGAATTTCTGCAGGTCGAGCAAAAACACCCAGAGAAAATCACTCAAAATCACACAGGGAAGCCACAAGCAACTTGACGAAACAAGCTTTTGACTGGTTTGCTAATACCCCTGGCTGCAGAGAGTGCCCATGAAACCAATGCATCCATTTAGCAAAACAACTTGTCCTCCTAGTTGGGTCCTGCCTGTGGCTCATTAGGGTAATTACTGATGAATTAAGGCAGCTTGGCTCAGCGCTCTGGCTGCGGGTGTGCGGGCTCCCCTGCTGGCAGGCAGCAGGTGTAAATGAACAAGATCTGTCAAAAAGGCTGATGACCCTCTTAATTCACAGCAGCAAACTGGGGACAGAGGTAGTGCAGCAAGTTTAATAATTGATATTTACTTGGAAAGGTTAATGGCAGCAGCGATGCTTCTAATTTGCTTGCCCGTGCAAGACCTTGTCAGGTCAAATTGTCTCAATTTGTTACCGGGTGTGTAGGTGTAGTTTCCCTTTAATGAAATTTGGAGAAAAGAAACAGGTGGTGTTGGGAGTACACTGTAACTCAAGGAAAAGAGCAAAAGGTTGGGAGCTGCTAACAGGCTCTAGTTAACTCTGCTAACTTTAAACAGCTGACAGTTCGGTCCATGTGAATAGTTCTGGTGAACGTTTAAGTTTGGGAAAGTTAAAGGATTTGAAATGAATATTTCCTTTAATTTTCTTTTATCTGAGACTTGTTTAGGTGAAAAGCATTAGGTTTTGACAAGCTTTGGTCTGGTGCTGGGTGGAAGAAATAGAGTTATGGATTGGAAATCTAAGGCAAATATAAGAGCAAATCCAACATGTATTTATTTGCTGTGTTTGGGAAATTGTAATTCTGTCCTATAATGATAAAATCATTCCATCTTCAGCGAAAACCAAAGATCATGTTAACATTAGCTACTATATGCAGACATTTTCAGGTTAGCAGATTTGAAATACTTTTCATCCAGGAGTTTCCAATGAACTTCCTAATGACTCTGCAACAGCAAAGTTAGTTTTCAAGTGATCGTAGGAAGATCCTGATGACTGAAGGGGGCTGGTGCCTCTTTTCAAAATGACTTATTGACATGTGGTTTTAAAAGCTTAGTAGTGGTCATGACATCAATGTAGTGCAGATTTCTGTGCTTGATGTTGTTGACCTCCTTATTAAGGAAACGGAACAGTGCAGATTCAGCAAGATGCATTGCAAGTGGATTAAAACCTGCCCTAATAATAGGTGCTGCTGTCACAAATGCAGCCTCACCACGGGTTGGAAGCGCTTTGAGTGGATCCCAGCAGGGATTCCCTCTTGTCGTTATGTTATTGTAACCTTTTGCTGTGGGAGCAAGGATGAAAAATCACTCTTGATAAAAGTTTGCAGGTAGCCAGTGTATTGGACAAGTGGTGTACGATGTATGATGAGTGAGACCCTATGCAGAGAACAACAGTCCTTATGTGAAAAGATGGCCACAAGCAAGTGTATATTTTTAACATTTCAATGTGACCGAGTCTAAAAGTCTTTTCTTTAGGAAAAAAAATACACTGATGATGTGTAAGACAGCAGAAAGACACATAGAGTAAGGACTTTATGGATAAATATATTAATGCTTGAACACGAGCATAATATTTCCTCCATTTTTTAATATATGTGGCTATACAAGGCTGTATGTGCTGGACTAGACTGGGCTCCCTGGAAGCAGCAGAGCTCTCTGAACACACTGGGGTTGTGCTCGAGCACCACAAGCAAATCCTTGTGGAGGCTCTGCCTTGGACTAGGACAGAATGAAACAAGGGGATTTTATTGCCATTAAAAGTACCCATTTGTACAAGCCGACATTTTCAATAGTATAATTTAAATGGAACCAAGCTGTTATGAATAGAACCTATTAATAAATTAAACACTTCTTTCTACCCAATATTTCACAAGAGAATTAACAGAATAATTTGTTAGTAAATGAGCCCAGGAGTGAAGCTCTGAATGATACAGCTGTCACGTTCTCCTCTTCCTGCAGCTCTTGGCATGTGTGAGCTCAAGATAGTTGTGATTTCCAACAGTGTCTCTTGGACTTAGTGTCATGCAGAGGAATAAGCATGATTTGATGGTTAGAGAACCAGCCTTGGCTGTTTGGTGCATCACCTGAAGAGCAGCTTTTAGGCCTACCTGCCCCACCACGTGTTGGCCGTTGGACAGCTCTTGGGGCGGCCACCGAGGTGCTTCTCCTAACACCATCTCGGTAGCACCTGGGGGAAGGGGGTTTTCCTTGTCACATCAAGCCAAGGGCCTCGGGCACAGCCTTTCCTGCCCCAGGCATGCCAAAGCTGCCGCTGCTTGTGTGTTAAGGACAGGGAGTACGGAGATGTGTGCTCGAGCACGTCCTCAGCACGCTCGCAAGCATCCTCTCCCCGGCGCCGTGCACACAGGAGAGAAACACTCAATAAACTGCCGTCAGTGACCTCGGGAACAGGTGGCAGAGCAGTGCTTGAAAACCCACTTTTTCCCCGCTTCTTCTCCCTCTAGATGAAGGTCCCTACAAGCAGAAGTGGCAGAAATAGCGAGGAGGACAGCATCAGGGAGGCCACGAGCTCGCAGCGGAGCAGCTCCAGGGACCGGCTCAGTGATGTAAGTACCACTCAGGAGAAAGCATCGCCTCGGCGCAGCAATTCCCGCTGCTGACACGGCTTTTCATAAATCTTGCTGAACAAATGTTGGCATCCAGAGGTCACTGTGTAATAACTTTTTTTTTTTTATGTCATGATTGAGTGTTATGGCATAAGTGGTTGAGCTGCCTTGCAAACACTATAATCATGGTGCAAATAATATGATAAGCAAAAGATCAGAGATGGGAAAGCAAGATGGAATTGTTATTCCTCAGGGAGAAATGGCTTGATGTTTTGGGTTCTTTTATTTTTTTTTCCCCCGCTTTGGATAGAAGTTGTGTTAAAAAGCTTTTTACGGTGTTTTTGGTTTTAGCTACTGCACATAATTACATACTTTGGGTGCAAAGTCAGTTCATCTAATTTTATGCTTCCTGCCTCCAAGATAGGAAAGGCTTTTGAGGGGAGAGCTGTCTTTCTCTCAGGAAACACGATAGTATGTTGAGTGAAATGTTATGATAAAACAAAAGCAACCGGTACCTTAGTGTGTAAACACACAAATGGGCTTTTGAGTCACCAAGAAATCAATGGCAGTGCTGGGATAATTTTATATGAAGGCTTTTTGTGTTAGCAATTAGCATTTTGCCTTCATTAAAACATGATTTTTTACTAATTAGGACCTTTCCCGTTAGGAGAGATTTAAATGAAGAACAATAATCAAACGCTGGCACGAGCATGTCTGAAATATTAAATTTGCCATTTCAATGGCAAGCCACTGAAATCCCAGAGCGAGTGGTTTTCATGTTGAGTTCTATTAATGTAAAATATGCTTCATAACTAAAACCTGTCACAGAAAACGGCTCACACCAGCTAAATTCAATTGGACAGTTAATTTAGCTTTAAAATTGAAAACACTACCTCCGCTTCAGGATGCAAAGGGAAGAGGGGGGAAAGCCTTTGATAAGTGTAATGTATTTGCTATTAAGGCTTTCAGAGCCCATTCTACAGGAGGAGAAGGGAGAAAAGGGGGGAAAAATGGCTCCCACAAATGTGTTTAAAAGCTGAAAGTATTTATTAAAAATGTCAGCAGAAAAGTGCTTTTGGCAGATTAAAGCGGGATTCAGCTTGACAGCTCTGACAGGGAAATGTGACGGGGGAAAATTCTCTCTACATGTTTTGAGTGCGAATGGGGCGCTGTAAACAGCCTGCACAGTGGGAGGAAGAGAAAAATAACATGTCCTGCGATGCACACGCAGGCTTGCGGCTCCGCGCGGCCGCGGCGGGTGGCAGCGGGGCCCTTTGGGACAAATGGCCTTTCGGCGCGGGCGCCGCGGCTGTGCCGTTAGCCAGGAGCGCTCTCGGGTGTTTACGTGCGGAGTTGGTGCAGTTACGAGGCTCTCTCCTTTGCCGCCGCTCGCGACGGGTATGTGCCAGGTCCGTGCGGTGCGGCCCTCGCTGCGCCGTGACGTGGGGCCGCGGGAGGAGCAGCGCGCTCAGGCTGGACAATTCGCTGAGGTCAAAGCACTGAGTGGTCTCGGTGACTCTTCCCATTAAGCCAAAGCACCTAAAGCTTTTCCTCTTCCTTTCCTCTTGCCCAAAGTCTCAGGCTGAGCCTGTAAGAACTGAATCATGGTGCCTAATACCCTCAGCATCTTCTAGGCGAGTAGTTCAGTGGGAAGCAGGTACAGGGACGTGGAGGCAGTGCCTGAAGGCCGAGGCACTCAGCGGAGCTCCGCTGACCCGGCGACCTGTTGCAAATGAGAATTTTTCAAATTAGTAATTAAACAGTTTGCAAAGGAAGGCTCATGAATCATGGAACGCACTTTGTTCGTTATTTGACGAGTGCAATTTAGCTCTAATTACGTATTAACGCTTCTGCACGTACTAGTAAATGTTCTGTAGTCTATTTAGTCGCTGTCAGAAAGACTTAGAAAGTCCCCCTGGTGCAGTGAGCTGCTTTCCCACTTTGTGTGCAAAGAAATGAGGCTCAGACGTTTTGTAGCTGGGGAGCAGGAGGGAGAGCCCGTCGGCAGGCTCTGGCGTGCCGAGTCGTGCAGGGTGTTAGTGCCCTGCGGCTCGTCCTCGTGTTGCCCCACGGCTCTCGTCCTCACAGGGAGTCCTAAGAGATGGTGAGCGACAGACCTGGCTCGCCCCTCGCGCCTTGAGGGTTTAAACGCCCATTGGGTTTTGAAAGGGAAAGCAGGGACAGCTTTTCCTCCTAGCTAGCGAGTACGGGCTGGGGTCCAACCATGCAGGGGATCTGGGGCATCCACTTTTCCTTGTGAACCCCTGGGCTTCCTCTGGGGGCAGCTGCTTAATGCTCTCCCCCAGATCTCTCCTGCCCCTCTTGGTGCATTTGGCCTTTCAGGCCACCTTCCCCTCCCATCGCTGTTCCACACCCTGGAGTTACCATGAGTAAACGGGGCGGGTGGAGGTGGACGCGGCCGCTCTGCGGGACGCGGCGGGTGCGCGGGCAGCGCGTGCACAGTGGCGTTGCCTGCAGCGTCCAGCACCGCTCCCATCAGGGCCACGGGGCGATCTGCTGCTTGAGGGGACTTCTTCAGTGCCACGTACGCCAGAAAGTTGTTCTTTATTTACATGAATGCATGGCGTTAGTCTCTAATGGAGCATGAAGGCAAGAAGTGGCCTGCTCTGTCGTGAAATAATTGCACTCTAAAGAAAACTGAAACAGATGATTGACTGTGTCTTGCACATGAGCGTGCACGTAGCCGCCAGCCATCGGCCACAGAACACGGCACGTTTTGCTTCGGTCTTTGACATCGTGGAGAAGGAGCGTCACAGGGTCCAGCAGCCATCTGTATTGGATAGTTTGTCTCTCCAGACATTACACCGAGGGCCATTTATTATGGGTCATTGGGAAAAAAACTCTTATTACGATCCAATGAAATCATCTCTGGCTGGAGGGGTTTGATTTGTTGAGGCTGGTCTGTCCTTCAGCTGATGGTCTTAAGCGGAAAACTAAAGAAATTTTAACCCAGGTTTGCACAAGGGACTGTGCGGTGAGGGCGAGGGGGAATTTGCCACTTGTCAGTGTTGGGCGTTGATGTAAAATTCCCTTAAAATCCATTATAAAGCTAAAGTCCATATTACACATGTGCTGTCAGGGTCCTCTGCAAGCAAGACAGAGTCAACAGCCTTTTTCCAAAACAGGATTTTCCTCTGCTGTCTTTCATGGTGAGGTAATTGGAAGTTGCCAGAGAATTAAGAGGCAGATAAACCGTTTTACTGTTTTGTTGTGTTGACCCAAGTAAAAGTGGAAGATTTGGGCATTTTGTTTTGTTTTTTGCCCATGTTCCATAATTGTCCTAATCTTTTCTGATGTCCTGAACAGTCCAAAAAATCCACCCAGAGCCTTGTATAATGGCTTTAAAAAAAAGGGTTTTATCTTTTTCTTGACCCATCAGCTTAAGAACTGCCTGCTTTTTAATGGATTTTCTCCCTCACTAAATTGAATGGATCGTCCCTCATTATCATTTAAATAGAACCCTCACTCCCTGTGAACATGGAAAATTTGAATGTGGTAGGAGAGCTGTGATAATTTGAAATATTCGGAAGGTGGGGGCAAGGAGCGGGGAGCAGGCGGCAAAGTGCAGAAATGCTGAATGTAATTGTCATGGATTCTCAATTTTGTTGCCACAAGATGGGAAAATAGACTAATAATTGTCTTCCAACCCTAGTAGAATAGTTGCCCTAGTTAGCTGAAGCTAACACTCTAATTGTCATGGGGGCACAGAGATGAATGAGGATGTATGCAGGGCACAGCCAGGGCTAAATTGAGTGATATACTAAGGCAAAGAGCAAATTGGCAATTATTGGCCCAGCTGAAAAGGTTGGCAGGTGTGCTGCTTTCTCACGAGCCCTTAGGGGGAAATTGGAAATATAAAATATCGACCATAAATACTCACTGATTAGGAAATATGTTGCAAGAGGTGCTGGCCACTTAAGAGTCAAAACTCTCCTTTTGAAGGAATTGACTTCAGCTGTGTAAAAACCAGCGAGCGCTGCCGCTAACTTGTTCAGCCCTTCTTCCTCTCATCTCCCATCCCTCAGGCTATCTTTTCTAATTCTATTCCTGTTTGTTTTTCTTTAAACATAATAAACAGAAAGCAGCCTTTTAGGAAACGCAGAGATTTTCCCATCTCTAAATGTTCTTGGATAAGTGTTTAGCATATTGTATAGTCTAGATATAAAACTCTCTCGCTGGTAGATGAATGCAAAACAACTCCTGTGATTTCTAATTCAACCGTTCGCTGTGAGCCGCTCCCCTTTGTTGCCATCGTGGTCACCATCTCCTCCTTCCCTCCTCTCTCCCATCCCGTGCTCTCCCTCCTGGCACAAGGGCACTCGAGCAGCAGCAGGACACGAGGCTGCGGGTACTTGACGTGCGCCCAAGGCTGCAGCCCCTTTCCAGGAGCGTGATCAAATGAGCCTTTGAAGTGAGGACAGGACCACAGTCACGGCCACCGCTCCTTATTTATCCACTCCACAATCTTTGGCACGTGTGGGATGCCTGGGCTCTGCTCTGGGTCGGGCGGCAGTGGAAGAGAACAGCCTGGCACGTGTGTGTGAGGAAGACCTCGGTGCGGTAGCAAGCGCTGTTAGTGGTGGTGCGTGGAGGAGCTTTTGGAAGGCTTGCGATAGCTCGGAGCGGGCTGCGAGCGCTCAGAGCCCCTCTTGCCCTTTGTTTGCCAAGAGCAGTGCACTCAAATCTGCTCTCGGTGCTTCTGTGCTAGCAGCAGTGTCTGCAGGTGGCCCGGAGAGCTGCGATGGGCTCCAAGAGCCTGGGGAGAGGGACAGAGCCGTGGGGAGCAGAGGGCTGAGCGCGGCTTGAGTGGGCTCCGTCAGCAAGGCCGGGCGGATGGTGCAAGGGCTTTACCCATTTAGCGAGTATGTAGCGGAGCTCTGTTTTTGGAAAACTTCATGGCAGTTGCACTATCTCTGCAACCACCTCCACTAATGTGTTTTTGTCCCTCTGAGCACGTCAGGGAAAAGCGCAGAATGTGGCAGTGCGTGTGCGTGCAAAGGTCCCTGCTAATGAACGTGTAGATGGAGGTTTAGGGATTGCAACACTCAACCCAGTCACTGGGTGTGAACACAAGGAGTCAAGAGAGTTGAAGAAGAGCAATCTCCAACTTAGTGTAGTAAAGGCAGCAACAGGAGAGTTTTAAGACTCCCTGTCAAGCCTTGAGTTTTGGGGAATAGGTTTAAAAAGCAGCACATGCATAAGGTCTGTGAAACCTTGCACGTCCCATTGATTTGCGCAGTGTGCTTTGTACAGCTTTCTTTTGGTCCCTCAAAATGCCAAACACTTGCATAAAAATCACTGCTACAGAAAAATCATGAGAAAAGCTGCAATGATTTGCATGAAGCTCTGGGTAGTGGAGTGTGGCTCACGAGGAGAGTCTGGAGGAGGCTTTGGGAAGCTGGTGCAAAGAACAAAAGTGTGAATGGGAGCGGCACTTGTGCACGTGCTGCACATTTCACAAATGGGGAGTTTTTTCACATTGGTTAGCTGGCTTACTGTATGTGAAAGATGGTTTGCTGCCTGCAGGCAAGTTTTGTAAAAGGTTTTCTTGGAAAAGGAAATAGTAGATTTTTCTAGTAATCAAAACTAATCTTGTATTCTCTTGTTGATTATTCAACATGAATAGATGACCAGATAGACTGATAAATATACTTGCTTCCTTCTGTCTCAATCCAGTCTGAGTACAAAATGGGAGTGATTGATACATACTGGAAACAGATGGAGCTGAGGTGAGCTCTCTTCCTGAAGAATGCAAAAAAAGTACAATTAAAGAGTAGTTCTCTGCACATCATTGATTAATTGCACTGAGTGCCAACCATGCCACCTCAGGCTTGCTCTTTTGGGCCATAGGGTAAGATTAGCCCTGGGATCCAGCAAGGAAGAAGAACTGAGAGTTGCGAAATAGATTTCAGTTCTGCCTGTGGTCTCCTGGGGTGACCCTGGGCATGTCTAAGTCTTTGTCTGCCTCTGTTTCTGAGCGGACGGTGCCTTGGTTTGTTTCGCTCCGTGAGAATGCCATGGAAGGCCCTGCTTTTATTTATACAAGGGAAATAACTCTTCCCGTCAGTTTAACAGATGATCTTGGAAAACCTGCTGAAAGTTATTGGCAAGATTTTTGTCGTGATTTTCTTTCCTCAATTGCAATCATGGTGTTTATAAAGAATAAAGAATCTTTTATATAAAATTGCTTTGCAGCTTAAGGTCTCAAGGACATTGAGAGGGGGGTAGTAAAGTTCTTCAACAATAAGATCTTGTCTGTGCTGCCAGAAAAGCGTATTTTTTTACATCCAGCATAATTAACACAAGAGCTATCCCAGGATAGAAATAATTCACTCTGTGACATAACCGAAATGGCTTGTCTGTGCTGTCTGGTTTTGTTTTTAACCTTGGGCTTAAAAGGAACCAAAAATGCTTAGCTGTAAAAGAGCAAGTCATCTGCAAAATATTATAACCCATTTATCTTTGTGCACAAATGCCATCGGGCAGTTCCCGCTCTGTGTCCGTAGCGGCCCAGACCCCGCCGGTTCGGCCCCCAGCTCGTGGCAGTCGCCCTGCGAAGCTCGGGGACGAGCCCCTGCCTGCGATGCGTCCGCGCAGGCCAAACGCCCCCGCGTTGGTGCCCGGAGCGCAGTCGTGCTCCACGCGAGCTGCGTGGGGTGGCAGGCTGGTGCAGCGGGGTGGGTGCCACGAGGGTGGCCCTGCGCCAGTTGACCGAGACGGGAACGCAGGTAGAGCGTTGGCAGACTGAGACTCCCCCGCTAGCTCTCCGTGTCCGCGCGCTCCTGTCCCGTAGGTAAGAGTCTGCAGAAGTCCTTCCAGCTGGAGCTTTGCCTTCGTAAGTGCTCTTGCTAGACAAGCACTCATTCATAGTCAGAGGAGGTTTCTCCTAGCTTGGGTAGGTGCCAAGTTAAACTTCCACTAAGATTTCTTATATTGCAGCCCCTATTGATTACTTTCCTTATTATTTGATGTTGATATAAAGACATATGGATTGAGCTATGTTTATATCAACCCCAAAAGATTTTCTCCTTAGGAACATCCATCACAGTTGCACACAAACTGTTCTTTGGCGCTCATAGCAGATACTTGCTGCAGCTCTCAGAGTTTCTGTGCTCGGCAGTTTGGTTTGGATTCGCCTAAACAGCCCTCAGTGTTCACAGCTAACACAGAAAGCCATAGAGGCTTGTATTAAACGCACAGAAAAAATGCATAAAAACAGCTATGGAGAGCATAGGGGTGTTGCTCTGCATGAATTTAAGCATTAGGAAGGATTTTAGAGTTGAAATCCAAAGAATTTGCCAGTCGCTAACTACATGCATGCAATGAAAATGTGGAGGGGAAAAAGGTTGTTCCCCTCTGATTTCCTGGAAGTTTAGTGTTAAAATTGTAAGAGAGAGAAAAGTTCTTAGGTGTGAAAAATGCCGGAGTAAATTGCCATTTATTTTTAATCATTTCTGATGTAACACTTTATTCAGCAGTTGTTTTCCTTCTTTTCTTCTCAGTGGTTTTAAGTCAGTGGTCTACAGAAACCCCAGGGTTCCTGGACAGCTTAGGGCCCTGAAAGTTCTCCAGGAAAAGTGGGTCTGTTGTTAACTTGCTTGAGTTTGTTGTATAAGGGTGTGCTCCATCCCTGAAAAATACTTTGGGGGTCCACAAGTCTTAAAAATGGAAAACGCATTAAATTGAAAACTCTGAGGGGTCATTTCTCCCAAGCCTTTTTAAAAAAGACTCCTGTTTTTGCTTTTGGTCATTGTTTCCAGTTTTTTAGACTTTTTGAGTCTTTGTGTTAGAACTAAACTGACAGGGAGAAAGAGGGGGAAATGCTGCCCTTTCTGCCTTCCTCCTCCCACTTCTCAGAGCAGATAATTTACTCTGTCCTCATTTCTCCATATACTTTAGGTGAACTGCCTGATCAAGCTATCAAAAGTGTCAGAACAGATAATTGCATATATAGATAGCAGCTGTTCAGCATACTTGACTAGATAGCAGGATATTGTTAATCTTTTTTCACTACAGTGTGGTGAATTCTGTGCAGTTTGAGGAGTTCGAGCGTTTAAGTGGAGGCAGGGATTTATCTTAATATCTCAAAGAAGAGATAAGCGCTACTGCCCTTCACTTCAGCAGTACGTAACTTAATTTCTAGATGCTTTACATTAAGAAGGTTTATAAATAACTCTGCACCTTTTTGTAGTGTTTGGAGGCAGAGGCCAAATCAGTTGTAATATTGAGGAGGCTGAAGGTTAAGCACGGAGAGCGATTTAATGTGTTATTGCTGCTGCAGGCTTCCCTGGCCAGCTCCCCTTCCCGCTGGGCAGGTTCCTCCCGGGCTCCCACACGCGGCAGCGGCTGCTGGGCCCGCGCTGGGACGCGGCGTCTGCTCCGCGGTGGCTGAGAACCGACGTGTCTCGGCTCTCCTGCCCGTGCCGAGCGGCGGGGCGCCTGGGGAGGCTGCTGGGCCCCCCGAGGCCGCTTGCCCGGTTGTAGGTCATTGCTGTGGTCTCCTCCTTGCTTGGGAAACTCCTCTGTGGGTGCCTGGCCGGCAAATTGCTTCTCTGGCCTCTAGGGTAATTACAAGGCAGTGAAACAGGGTTTCCATGGGATGAGGGACGAGACATGTCTTTCCTTGACTGCAAGAGTTTGGAGGGCTTCTGGGTGTATCTTCTGGTCAGTGGGTTTGAAATTTGGCGATACAGAGGAACTGTTATCTTACTGGGGGGAAATTACAAGTGCTCGCAGCAGCTTGCAATCAGTTTGTATCAGTTCCTTTGGGGGAGCTGGGCTGTCATAGTGATTTAGTAACTTGCTAAATAACTTTTGGCAGACAAAAAAATCCTCAAGATCAGCCTGGAACAGTTTCACATTTTTGTTCAGGCTTTGGTGCCCATTAGAGTACCAGTCTTGGAAACAGAGTAGGTAAGGCTGCCCAAGTCTTGTTCAATAAAACATGTAGTGAGAGCATCATGACTGTAACTGCCGCTTGGAGATTGGCCTGAAGAATACTTGCTGGGTCGTGCGGTGCTGCTCCCTCCTTGTCATATGTTGCCATAGTTTTAGGCTTTTTTTCTCATTTCCAAAATAGCCACTGGAAGCAGTGGCAGAGCTCATTTAGCTGCTCCTGAGAGCCAAACCTGTCAGCTCGGCAGTACTCACTCTTAAAGAAGGGAAGAAGATCCAAGTCACTGGGGATAATACAATGAAAGGGAAAAGAAGCAGATGATTTGGCAGCCTGTGAAGTAGGTGAGGGTGTGTTAGAGAGGAGCAGGAGGCAGCGCGAAAAGGAGCAAAAGTAAACAGTGTAATTTAACTTGCTCAAAAGGGACAGGCTACTTAGTAAAGCTCTGAGAGATGATAAATTAGTGGTTTGCTGCTATTGTTGTTTTGGATAGAGCTGTCATAGAGAAATACTGCAGTGATGAAGGCTGGAGGCTCTTGAGTGTGCAGAGGGGAATGGAAAGGGGGATGTGTGGCTATGTGATTGCAAGTCCAGCCCCGACTGGAGAGCATCGTTATACACGGGAGCTGGGAGCTGCAGTTACGTGCTGAAGAGGGATGGTTTCAAATGCAGATTAAATGCATTCTTGAGTCTCTGTTCCTGTGAAGATGTATCCCACACTGAAAACTTTCACCTTAGTTGGAAGGTGCTGTGGAAGCCCTGCTGTAGTTTATGAAACCCTGTCTGAAACTACCCTGGGGCCATCACCTGGCAATGCTCTCTTGCTGTTACTCCTGTGGCGGCGTGCAGAATGTCAGAAAATAATTAGAGGAGTTCTGGTTGTGAAGTTTTCCCCAGAGGAGTATTGGGCTGGGGGAGGGAATCTCAAAATGATTCTTATCTTACATTACAGAGAATCTCTTGCATTACTTACTGTGGCATATTGTTTCCTCCCACAGAGTTCTGCTCAATCGCTTTCAGGAAGAGGCTACTCCGTAAGTCATTTTACAGCTAATTCTTTCACTTCTGTTGATGTTGATTGCAGAGGTTTACACTACCTATTGCATATCCACTGACATGAAGGAAATGCAGAAAGCAGAAACGGAAAAAAATAGTCTTAGGGGACTGTATTACACCTGGCCAGGGACAACACTGACATGACGGAGCATTAAGCAGTCTGTTTGGGGGGCTTCTTGAATTAAATTTTGTCCATGTAGAGAAGGGGTTTTGGTGGTGTGCTTTGGGAATGGCATTCTGCTAGTGGATAGTCCTCTCCTGAGTGTTAAAGGACACAGGTGGGGAGAGTTCTCAGCAGTGGTGGGAGATGCCTTCTTCCACCTCACCAGTCCCCATACATAGTTTGTGTTCTACATAAAAAGATGAAAGACAAAATTATTGCATTTTAGAAAAAACTATGCCCCTTTACCAGTCCCAACAAAAGTCATTATTTCTTGTTTCCAAACTCTGAGCTATAAGACATTGTTGCAGGAAAAAAATGCTCAATTTCAGATGAGGGTGATGTTGTTGGTCTTGTGTCTTTCTTATAGGAAGTGTTATAGGGCTGTTTTTTCAGGGCTGGAACACATTTGCACGTGTATGCAATGTAACAGTGATGTCTAATTGACGACTTCTATTCACATGTGTCTTACTCATATGTACAATGACATTTTTTCGTGCAGAGGTTGTATAATTACTTGCATATTTGGGTACCTTTGTGCTGCTCAGCTGTCTGAAAAGGCAGGCGTGAAGATGATACTGTGAAGATTAATGTAAGAAATAAGAGAGGGTGTGAGTGGCTTAGTAGTGTCAACGGAAAACCTCCTTGAATCCTATTATATCCAACCCATAACAAATGTACGGTGTGTAGATGCCTGTGACGATACCCTGTCTGTTCAGCCAGTAAGTCAAGTGTTCCCTAATTACCAGTGTAAAGGCTGTAGGTGAACCTGTGTGCTTATCTTGTATGCAGGCTCAATGAGACTGTCTAATCCATTTAACAATTTCTGCCTGTACCTCTTGACAATAATGGCTGTTATTGCAAGCTCCACCGTGATAAAGTTTTGTCTTCTAGATGAATGATCAAAAAACTATTTCTTACTAAAAGCTGTAACTGCTCACCCTTAATAGCAGATTAGAACAAGGGCAGATTATTATATACTACTTAAAGTGGATATAGAGATCCAGTAAGTGTTTTTTCCCACAGTAATTGTAAGAATGATTTTCTTTCAATAATTTATGTTGTATGTTTGGAGCTGTGTGGAACCTACAAGTTCCTAACCAGTGCTGTTTGCCCACGGAGCAGAAATTGTTTGGCAGGTTATAGTTGACCTTTGATTTCATAGTGGCACTGTCGCACGATGCCACCTTATCTGTTGTTACCAGAAATTCATAATGCAGTACTGAGTGCCTTTGAATCATGAAGCCATTACAAAACAATATATTCCTTTAAAAAGCTTAAAAGCTCTATGAAGTGATGCCAGAAAGGTTTAGCCAATAATGACATGCATCTCATAAGCATCCTGCTATCAAAATGTTCCCCACAGCCCAGGTGAGTAGCGTTACTTAACTCATGGCCTGATGAAGAACATTTATTCCAGCAGGGAGTTTCACATCTCTGCTTGCAGAGCGGTCGAGTGCTGCTCCCCATATACAGGACAGCTGGATTCCTAAGCATCTGAAGGCAGATGCTATATCTTCTGTTTGCCTGTAAAATGCCATGCACGCCCGTGGCACCACATAAATAATAATGCATCATCCTCACAGATTTTATGACTAAGAGCACAGTTTGGGAATTAAATAATTTCCCACCGGCTATAGCATTGGTTTCAAAATCTTAATGGAAAAAGGCTGAGGAATTCTTCTAGAATCCCTAAGCCAATAAATCATTGGACTGTTTTCCTCCATTGCTGGCTATTAAAAAATTTACATTTCCCTCTCAAATAAGAGGTTCTAAGAAATTAGCTCCTTTTCTGTGCCTGTGCAGGGGCAGGTTTCTTTCATTTAGCCGCTCTGTAACTTGGTGCATGCCACAGCAGCGTTTTGAGATCATGAGCAGCACGAGCTGGGCTTGCTTTTCCGTATGGGTTGTCATTTCCCCTATTAAGCTGCCTTCTGCCTCCCCGTGTACCAGCTGTTGGGCCGACCCTCTCCCTGCAGACCCTGCTGCTGCTCTAAATTGATTTAGCAGAAGGCAGAGGCTCCTGCCTGCAGCCCTGCCAGGCCCCGCTGGCCCGAGCCTGCCTGGAAGCTGCTTCTCCCAGCGGCAGAGGGACGTTCAAACCTCCAGCTCAAAGACAACTGGCCCCAAACCAGGGCTTGTCTCTGGGACACTGCAAAGTTTTTCATTTTCTCATGAAAGCAGCTGTATGTTAAACACTAAGTCAGTATTTTGGCACTGCCCCTGTTTACATCAAATAGGTTGTTTGCCAGCCATGGTAAAGCGTGTTAAAAGGGCACTAGCAGGAGGCACAGTGGCAGCAGTGTTCTGCCTGCGCTTGTGGGTGATCCGCCTGGTCCTCTTGGTATCGGGGTAGGGTTGTGTTGTCTGTCACTTGTAAAATGAAGATATATATCATTCCTCTGTGAAGCCCTTGTGCTGGGTTTCATAAGCAGCTGTTTAAATACCACAGAATATTTTGTGCATATTCATTTTTTAATTAACTCCCTTTGAATCTGCACACTTTTCTATTCACTTGCTTCAGCTGTCTTTGAAGAGAAGTTTGTTTTGGGGAAACATTTGTAGAAAAAAAAACAAAATTTAAGGAAATGCAATTTTGTAGGAAGGTGACTTGCAGTCTGCAGTAATGCTCTTTTAGCAAAAATCTCAGTCCAAGGTTTCAGGCCCCTTGGGCCACAGCGAGACATCTGAATAAGGTCTGTCTATGTAGTCAAAGCAGGTTACAGAGCAAACTGCTCCCATGCAGGGCATGGACTCTCCTAGATATGCCAGGCAAAATTTCTTACAAATTTATCTAACAAATTAGAGTTTTGAGTAATGTTTTGTTTTAAGTGCATAACAACATAACAAGGCTTATCTTTGTAGTTTTTTTGCAGACTCCTTATCTCATCAGTAGCATGTGTTTCATACGCTTATCTTATGAAGGTATCCCTTCCACGATGCTCAGATGGAGAATGCTCGTTTGTTTATGGAGGTTAATATCACTTTCCATTTATGACTTGATTGTCACACGTGTGTGATAAACTGCTCTAGGCATTTGTCACACTTCCTGCACACACAAATGTGATCGGTGAGTTTAGTCAGAAAAGACTGTCTGTCCTCTGAACAGACAGAGCAGATTTTGGTTTTGGTAGCAATATGAGAGAGACTTATCCACCTGAAAATGTACTGATTTGTTTAATGAAAAAAAAACTTGTAGAATTATTGGAATCCAGTAGCCGCATGTTGAGTGTGTTAGATACCACTGAAGTTGCTCTGTGAACTGCTCTTCAAGTTCATTTCTGATACCTGCCATGCAAGTCAGGATCTAACATACTTAGCAAGCAGTTACAGTGGACACTACAACCAGAAGGTATTGATTTTAATGGCTAAAATGCAGCAATTTTTTGTAACGTTCAGCACATCATTCCGATGAACTCGAGCTGCAGTTCAACTTGACTCACTTTTGCTGAGAGTGCAGAGGAAGACAGAAGTGAGAATATGTGGTAGCTTAAAAATAAACAAAAGCCTCTTCCAATAAATTATGTGTTTATTTATAGAACATATGTGCAGCTGTTCCTCTTCTGAAATGGAAGGGGCTAAAATGCAGGAGTGAATAAACTTGAAAGCATATGGCAAAGGGAGGTTCAGTGAATCAACTTGTCTGAGCGTACCTTGGAACAAAAGAGGAGGAGGATGAGGGGTCTTTGTTTTATTTGCTCTCGAAAGGATTTTTTTTAATAAAAAAACACAAAGGCAGCTGATCTTTATTCTAAACTCCTGTAAAGCACCAAAGTCTTTGCAGCTTAGTCAAGTCCCTGGCAGCTCATCAAATTCTGTTGTTTACGAATTTTCCTTGCTGAGCGCTGGAAACCAGTATCTCACATAACTTACATTGAAGCTTAAGGGCATCAGGAAATGTGCAAAGAAACCCATGGCTTGCAGAGACACGCGGGTCACCCGGAGCCCCCTCAGTGCTCCCTGAGCCCTGCCTTGCCGGGACGAGTGTCCCGAAATGCGGGTGAAGGCAGAGCCGGGGGTGTCACGGGGAGCGCTAGGGGGGCTGCGAGTGCCCCTAGCCCGCTGCTCGCCCGGGATTCCAGCCACGTCCTTCCCACTGCTGCTCTCCAGTTGTATTGCCGGGTTTTGGGACTGGCTTTTTGCTTGTTGGTGACGATCTTGACAGCTCCTGAAACTCCCTTATTTAACTGTATGTCTGTGCTGTGCGCCTGGTGCTTGCTGTAGTCACCGAGTCCCCCCTTCTGCAGCCAGAGCTCTTGAGCTTGTGTCTGCGCTTGCTGGGACAGCGAGCAGGGAGCCGGGGTTCACCCGGGCCACGGCAAGGGGGAGTCTGCAGCGCAGCAAGCTCGGAGGGAAGGGAGGAGAGAGGAGAACAGGTCGGCAGGGCACTGGGAACCCGCAGCCTGGGACCTGTGTTCACTCTCTGCAGGTTTCACATACCCTGGCTAAGACTGTCAAGCTCTCTCTTAGAGGCCTGTTTTAGTTCGTGCCAGCCCAACGCAGCTCTCTGAAACCCTGGAGCAGCTGGCACCTACCAAGAAGGCTGCTCCCGAGCCAGAAACTGTGGGGCCCATGCAGGCAGGGCCACCCTGCAGGGGAAGGGGTGGACGAGCTCTCTTAGCTGGTGCTCTCAGGCTGACGACCAGATTTTCAAACCCAGAAAAGCACCTTCTGTAGTGTCCTTCTATACGGAGCTCAGCTCAGCGCTGCCTCCTGCTCAGGAGATTTTTCTGGGTCCAGAACATCCCCCAGGTGACAATTGCATATCTTGTTATAGAATCCTTGCCATTTCCATGGAGAAATTGGAGTCTTGAGAAGGATAGATTTCTGCATTAGTATCAACACAATTATCATTAAAAATATGTAATATTTCTAGTGGGGAATTCTCGAGCGTGCTTCAGTGCTGGGTATGTAAGCACGGTCAGTGACAGAAGCAAACTTCCCTTGTAACTAATGGGGTTCCTCCGCTTGCTGGTCTGTCATGTGCTCATGAAAAATCTTTCCTCTGTAGCTAGGTAAGATTTCTTCGCTGGCCTGGAAAAAGCATTGTGTTTTAGGACCTGTGATAAATTAGATTTTTTCTTACTAAAAGTCAGTATTGAAAACGAGGCTTTTGTTATGCGTCTAAAACTCCTTGAGCTGGGGCCAAAGACAGATGATAAAGAAGTGAATTTAATACTTATTTCCTACAATAACGTGCCAATGGACTGGCAGCATCAGCAAGACTTTCTGGACAAGATTTATGAATAAGTGAGAAATAATTCTAAAGTAAGTATCAATTGCTCACGCCCTTTGCCGTGATGCCCAGTGTAAAAGAGGGACTGTGATTGTCTTCTCTGGGCAAGAAAAAGAATGGCAAGCAGGTCCCCTTCAGATGGGCAACACTCACTCTTGTTTGAAGACAGATGCTCGGTTAGAGAAAAAAAAAAACATTTATGTGGCTTGTAAGAGCAATCACAGCAGAGATGATGAAAGAATCGAAAAATAATTACTATAATAGGAATGAAAAATATTTTTAAAGGAGTTCTTCCTCTGAGGTAGCAGAAATTTGAGGGCTGGGAATGTAGCCATGGGTGTCCACCCAAAGCGTTTAACTTTGCTCGTGTTTTTTTCTTGCAATCCTAAATATCTTGACCCTACAAAGCCTGTGGCCATGCGTTAACTCTCCCAGCGGGTCCAGCGGGTAACCTGGGGTGGGTTGAAGCCCGATGAGTCGTTCCCGAGCTCCTCCGTGGCCCCTGATCAGCACATGTCTCATTCCAGATCCGTGGGAGCTCTTGGAGGGGTTTGAAATGTCCTGTGAAAAGCGTAAGCAGAAGTACAACCATAACCAAACTGCATACTTCAGCTTTACAAATACTGAAGTCCACAAACATCCTTACAACACATTTTCCTTTAGAAGTTCCCTTTGCTGAAAATCTGTTTCCTCTTAGGTGACCTCTGCTTTTAATTATGATGAAAAGTCCCATAAATTTTCACTCATCTCCGCAGTCATAAATAAGCACAAAAGCTCCTCTCTGCCTGGGTTTTGGTCTGTGTGACCGCGAGGGGCTGGCACGGAGGCCCGCGCCGCCCGCGTCCCCGCTGCACAAGGGCAGCCCGTGTTCCTAGAGCACAGGCAAGATCAGGCAGCGTCAGTTAGCAGAAACCCACAAGTGCCGGTGGACACCGCAAGCCCTCGTGGTGCCCTTGAGGGAGGGGACAGAGGTGTGATTTCTGACTCAAAAGACACCGTTGTTATATGGAGACACCGCAATATTCCCCGTGCTAGGGCAGCCTTGCTGCACGCGGCTGCGCGCACCAGAATGTCAAGTTGTCCTAAATCCCTCTAGAATTCACCAGCCTGGATAGGGTTACATGCTGCTGAAGAGGAAAGGCAAAGGCTTTTGAGACAATCCAGTCTTTATTTCTGCACCTTTTTTGTTAAGACTGCCCTGAGGCAGCTGTTGTATTTATGCTGCAGCTTCCTTGTCTGCTGGTCAAGGTCCTGGCTTGTCTGTCTCAGCCTTTGCTCATGTCGTTATTTGTGCTCCTTGTTCTCTTTTTTTTTTTTTTTTTTACAAGCTGTTGCGTTGTTTTAACTTCCTTTCTTTTCCCTTTACCAAAAACAACAGCAAGGTAATTAAAGCATGCTGCTGATAAGAGTCAAGGCTGCTCGCCCAGTGTTAATGGAGCACCGTGCAAAGGGGTTAAGCAGGGGCCTCTCGAGGGGCTGCTTCTGTTTTGTGCTAATTCTGTGATGCTCTCGTGCATTAGCAGTGCTTGGGCTTTGCACCTGCAGGAGGGGTTAATACAGGCAATTTCCAGGCTTGAGCAGGAGCAGGGATGGGCCAGTGGTTAGGTTTTGTGCTGCAAAAGGTTCATCAGAGGAAATTAATGTGGGGGGTTGTTCGTGCTCTTGTGTTTTATCTTGCATCTCAATATGCCCCTACAAAAAGCTACACCCAAAACCACTGAGTAAAGGGGAGCAGCAGAGGAAGCAATGGTGACGTTATCTCAGAATACTGCTGTCAAATTAAAAGACAATCAGTGTGTTTTGCTGACCTGAATAGCATGTGAACAGGAGAGGACAAGGAAAAGGGCTTCGGTGAATCAACTTTGTTGTGCATACCATTGGCATAAGAAAATATTGTCTTAAAAATGCATTACAAGATTTAAAATAACTCCATTGTTTAGTTCAGTGAAATCCCCTTTTTCCCCATATACTTTGGGATTGATGGCTAATCAGTCCCCAGATGGGCTTCCCTTTCCTATCAGCAACCAAATAGACTAGTTGGGTTGGTGGTAAGATTAGGTTTTGCATACCCTGCAGTATAAAGAAGGTCCCTGTGGGCTGCTGTGGTCTTTGTTCCATTCCATCATGTGCATTTCTTCCTTTTCTCCTATTTTTTTAATTGAGATTTGTTTTTTTAAAGGCTAGAGAGAGATCTTGATCAATTCTTTCACTCTCCACACAGAAAGCAATGGTGCGGCTTCCATTTAGCAGAACAACAGAGACGCCCTGGGAGGTTTCAGATAACACATTGAAGCTGCACTGGCTCTGCTGCAAAAAAAATGCAAATGGGGGAAACCTAGTTGATGCTGCAGGCCAAGATTTCTCTTTTTTCTGACTTCACGTCTCAGACCAACTTCAGTCTAGTAAGCTGCTAAGATGTGAATAAACCGGTGGATGTACTTGCATCTTTAGCAGAAAGGCAACGCTCCTCCAAGCGTGAGGTGCAACAAAGCTGAGAAATTGCATCAGGCTGAACTTCCCGAGGAGGAGACGCTCCAGGTCAGCCCAGCTGGTTCAGTGATGAGACCAGGCCTTGTGGACTGTCTTTCTGAAAGCAGTTAAGCTCTTACCACAGGAGTAAAATAGTTGCTAAAAGACTGGATTTCTCTTCTGTGCTAGTTGTTTTGCTGGAGAAGGAGTATCCAGACAGAAATCCCAGTCAACCACGTGAAATGTCTCTTGCACAGTGTCAGTGGTTTTGCTTCACGCCACCTTAGCACTTCAGCTCTGCAGTTCCTTGAGGACACTTCCAGTCCCCATGACTTGCTGGTAACTTTTTAGAAAGGGAATTGGCACCCATGTGCCCTCCTTCCAGTTCAGGTTAATGTAATGAGGTTAATAGAGTTAAATGTAACTTTAAAGGACTCCTACTTAAATAACATAATAGCACCAACTTCAAGAAAGCCCAAGAATGCAGGGCAAGGGCAAAAATGTATATTGTTCCATTGTGTGTAACTTTGGCATCAGATACAAATTGCGCAGGGACGGGAGACCTTTGCAGTACTGTTTGGCAACTTGTAAGGCCAAGTGTTCTCTGCTTTTTGCTGGACTTTTCTCTTTAGTATGTGGCTTTAGTGAGATGGTGCTATAATTCAAGTGCTCAGTTATTGCCATACTCAAAAGTTGGTCATTATAAGTCTTGTTTTAAAACTTGTTGATTGATGAGACTAATTTTTGAGAGACATTTTCAACTTCCTATTCACAATGGAAGTTCCCTGTGTTCTGCTTGGTTTTCATCCGACTGTAGTTGTTCTCATTTTTTTCAGCTTATCACAGGTCAGGAAGTCAAAGGCATCGAGGTTGAGTAAAACCGCTGCTCATTGCTCTTAGCTCTGCTTTGTCTTTGTGAGAATTGTCTGCTTCTATAGCACCTTCTGTTTCATTCCTTTTTTAAAGTTTGGTTTACTAACCTGCTCCTGGAAGAGATACATGCACCAAAGCTACTTTTTAATTAGATCTGCGGTCCATCCGGTGTGTATGTGCTAACATCTTGGCTGTACAATGTACTTGCAATGAGAAGGAACAGCTTGCCATAGAGTCTGGTAACCCTGAGGTCAGTTCTGAGCCCAAAATTGCTTTTGATTACGACTTTAGTCTGTGTCTCAAAAAAATAAAATAAAATTCAGCAAGCACTAGCCGTCCTCACGTGGTGCTGCTGAGTTGCACACTCAAGTGACATCTCTGCTACATTTTAAGGAAATTAACTTTTATTTACAAATTCTTTCCAGATACATTTCTGTACTGTTAGTTGTGATTATTCAGAGTTTTGCAACCAGAATGATGGAAAATTCACATATCGTTACATCACTGCGGATATGTCTGCAGTGGTTTCTGCAGGAATGTAGCCTGATTTGTACCTTTACTGTCTGCATTCCTTTTCTGTACTGTATTGTGGGTAAGACTTTATTCTTTGTATGCCTGAATATTTGCAGCGTAGATCTCTAGCATGCGGAGGAATGTTCTGGTCTGATTTATTGGCCACATGTGTTCTTCAGAAAGTCTCACGACACTGGCAGTCTTCAAGAAACATGTTAGGACTGTGTAGATGCAGAGTGTCTGCAAACCTCAGCTTAGATTTTTTTAGAATCATACTTTGCTGACTGTAAGCAAAAAAAAAAAAGAAAAAAGAAAAAAGCTTGGGAATTGATTCAGAAATTCTTGGTGTGGCCCTTCAAGTTTTCGAACAAGGTCATAGTGAATGCTGGGATGGTTGCTTCTACCCTTAAAATCAGCTCATCAAAATGGGAAGATTTGGGGCAATTCTGTAACAACTGGAGGACTGTAAGATGAAGGATAGTATGGAACGAGTGTTGTGCTGTTTAAGTCATGTGGCATCATACAGGCCTGACAGTCATTAGCAGGGGAAAGAAATAGTTACATTCGGGAGGGTATGGCATAAATCTGTTTTAATCAGCTGATGAACCACTGCCATCTACCATGGTGGTTAACTCTACGGTTATGCCTTGCAGTCTACTAACTAGCTAACGTAGCTGCTGTGTGTCAGAACTCCCTCAGCGATGTCCTAGTAAGTCACCAGTGCCATGTCCCCTCATGTCGGTGACCTGGGTAGGGACAGCAGCTTAAGTCATTGGGGAAACCTCTTGACTTTGCCTGGTGAGGACTTGTCCTTCAGATGCTGGGTGGCAACATCTGCAGCTGAAAAGCTAGAGTTAACGGGACACTCATACTGCAATGCATCACAAATTCAAAACTTGTTCTCAGAATCCACTGCTGTTTAAAAGCACTTCTGTGTGAGCTTTCTTCGGAGCAAAATACAGTCAAGTGTTGACAGAAGCATGATTGTCGGCTCACGGTCAAAATTAGATCAAACCTCTTCTTC
>NW_010586071.1:294503-313452 GCF_000705375.1 Tinamus guttatus | reverse complement strand
GGGCGCTGAGGAGCTGGATCTGTGCAGACATTGCATGAGACTGAGGGCTGGAGGATCCAAGGGCTAATTGGGGTTACGCTGGAGCCGGTGGTAGCAGGGCTTCTGCCCCAGGCTTTGAAGCGGCAGGGTAGTATGAAGAGTAGTAGCAATATTCTCACAATTACATCCAAATCGCCCCGTTCTGGGGTTTCTGAAAGACAAGGAAAGTGCAGCTGCTTTTGCTGGCTGGCGAGCGTCGGCTCTGGAACGGCGGCGACCCAGCAGCCGTGCGGGGCCGGCGGCTTCCTCGTCTTTCCCAACGTGCTGAAGCTCTCAAATATTCTCTCCGGCTGAAGTGCCAAGGAAGCCACCTGGCCCTCTTTGCGACCAAATGCTGCAGTCTCATGTGTTTATCACTTCTTTGCGTCTTTTTTTTTTTTTTTCCTCTTCAACAACACTCTCTGCGTTACTCCCACTGTTAGATAATTATGACTTTTTCTATTTTCATCTCTTTTTTTCAAGCTTGGCTGCGTTATTTTGGGTAGCTATTTAAGACTTATTTATATATATATAGTGTTCTTATTTGCATATTTGTATTTCAGAACAAACAGCGACATTTCTCGCAGTAAATGTTTCTTCAAATATTTTTCTTGAGAAATAGGACTTCTTCAGGCATGCCAAAATCAGCTTCATTATATCCCAATAGATCCTATTTAGAGCATGAGGGGATTAAAGGTGCCGTGTTCACAGAGACTTTATTTGATGCCATGCGAGATGTAGAGGTGAGAATTGGTTAATATTTCAGGGAAAGCTGGGAGATTGCAGCAGGTCCCTGGGAGAGCGGCCTGTGTTGGTTTGGTGAGAGGTTGGTAGATGCCCTACAAGCTTTGCAGCCCACATTTCTTTCTCAATTCTTCCAGCTCGTCCTGGAACTTGGTAGGTCTTAAGTACATTGGGTGAGGGGAGAAACAGCAACTGTGGGGATTTGGGGCAGTGTTTCTGTGGGCAGTTCCTCAGCTCGATAATGTTTGTGGGGATGGCAGTGGTCAAGTGGTTGCCTTCCAGAACTGAATGCTGAAGTCTGAGCAGTCTTGGAAATGCAGCAGCAATCAGGTCCTTCAGACCCTGCAGTAGCTCCCTGCCTTCCGAAAGAGCATTGTAACAGTGGAAGCTGCTTCAGCAGCCCTGTTTAAGTGCGTGTTCAAACACGTGTGCGATATGAAGAGCAATGCATATGAGCTTTACGTTAATCTGGTGTCTAAGAAGAAGGGGCTTGACACGTTTATAACCAGTGTACACGTTCTACCCATCCTGCTGGCCCAAAGTGCTGTGACACGTTGTGCATCAGCCCCTGGTTCTTCAAAGTTCTTATTTGGGCGGTTGGATCAGCAATCACAAAGGGCCTATTGGGCAGATCAAAGCCATAGGCAGGTCCTCAGCAGAGAAGGAAAAATCAGAAGGGCAGTTTCGCGTTAATTTTCCGTGTTGCTGTCCCGGGCAGCCCAGGAGAGCTGCCCCGAGGATCGCGTGGCAGCGTCGAGTGAGGTCTAAGCGGGGTGGGATATGAGGTGAGCAAATGCGCAGTTTTATCTAGAGGCTTGGGGGGCCAAAGGGCTTTGGGGTTGTGTGGTCTCCTTCATTAGAGGAGTGAGGTGTGAAAGAACAAGCCCTGGTAAGACTAGTTTCTGCTTTGTTTTATGGACGTTTTGCGTTTGATCTGCTCGCACCCTTATCTCTGACCCATCTATTCCTTGGGCAAACATATTTGTGTGTGTTCTGTTCAGGCAGCTCCTCAGCTCGTTGGCCTTGGACAATGAGCGCAGGGAGAACAGTGGGGTTTCTTCATCTCTGTCACTGGCAGCTCTAGAAGGTTGCAGGAATCCCAAGAAAGCTCATCCATGGAGGGAAGGGCCCTCCACAGGCTAAGCAGGACCATGACGTGACTGATGCCTGCAACTTTTCACTGAACCTGGTGTTTTTCATACCGTATCTTCCCAAGTTGATTGATTTGTCAGAATTTGCTTTAAAATAAATGAATTATCATCAGTGGCTGACACACCTATGCATATTATTGAAAATAAACTAACGATTGCATGATGGAGACCTCATGCTTGGATTTGCATGTGTACGACAGCCTGCCGGCTGCCTCTGAGGATAGCTGAGGTAGGAGCTGCTATGATTTTGTGTTGGTGTCGATGCCTGTTGGATTTTGTTCAAGCGGAATTTTTGTGACACCCCAGTGCTGTGAGGATTGTAAATGATCCTGTTACTCATGTAGACTTTATCATTTGGTTAAAAAAACTACTTTTGAATGAAACTCAGCCTGAAAGTCCTGTGCTCAGTAGTCGCTGAAGTGGCCAATAGCAGTACGAATTGTGGATTATTTTGCAATATGTACTTTTCTGGTTGCTTGCACAAACGCCATACAAAAGTCGCTTTTGCATTAATCTCTAAAGGTAGTCTTGAAGGCCTGTAATTTTGGCATCCTGCACGTTAACCAACAAAGGAAGCTGGTTTTGTGTTCAAAGCGCAGGACGAGGAGACAGGAGGTCTGCGCTCTACTCCCGGCGTGGCTAATCTCGCTGGGCGATCTCGGCCCGCTGCCGTCAGCGCCGCCCTTAACCCGCGCGTGGGGCGCGGAGACCTGTGGGCTCGAGCGACAGGCCGGGCTCTGTTAGGGTTTTAATGTGATCTGCCTGTGGAAAGCCGTAGGAAAGAGCAGGAATCTAGGGGTTTAAGCCACCCCAACAGCCATGACGGGAATTGCCTGAGCTGTTGTCCCGGGCTGGCATCTCCAGTGAGTGCTTTTATCTTCGGTATTATTTTTCCCTCATGGCATTCGAATGCTGTGCACATTGGGTTGGTGTGCGTAGGGTTTGCATGCTGGGGCGCTGCGCACCCTCATGCTCTGCGTATTGGCGTTGCTGGAATTTCAAGGTCAGTAAAAGCGCTGCCAGTGCTTCACGCTTAAATCCTGCCCTTTATTCTCAGCATCCTAATAAATAAGATTTTGCCTGGAAGTTTCTGCAAAGCCAGCCATGCCATGCTAGGGACGGCGTCTCGTTAACTCCGCATTTTCCCGCTTTCTTTGCTCTTTCAGGTCTGAGCCAGACCGCTCGATGTTCAGAGCAGGCTTTTTGATGCCTTAAAACGACAATGGCCGTGCCCTGCGCCCCTTCCCGCTGCCCGCCCTGCGCGCGCAGCGCGGCCGCGCGCTCCCAGGTGTTCCCGCCGCGCCGCAGCCACCGCAAATTAGTAACAGAAGCTAATGGCCCAGCGGGCGGCCATCAAAGGGCTGACAATTCCAGCCTTTCCAAAGGGCCCTTTATGTCAAAACCCCCCACGAGACCTGTCCGGCTCAAAAGGCTGTTTGTGCGTCCCCGTGTGCGGGCCGGCCGCGGCCCTCACGCTGCGCCCCTCGCTGTTGCTGCTAGCAACAGATAAAAATCAGTGGTGAGCGCAGCGGGGCCCGCGGCACATCAATCATGCGGCCCAGATAAAGGCCTCGGGCCTTTGGCCCCATCCTTCGGTTGTTTCTAAATAATTTCCAGTGGCTGAGCATGCTATGGTGTAGGCTGGGTAATTCAGTCCAGAAAACTTCATTTCAGTAAAAATGCTTTGATTTTTTTTTCCACCCCCCCCCGCTTAAAGACTGTTTTTGTTCAAATAGATGTTTGTTTCGAAAGGAGGAGTTTAGCTGATGAAAGAGATGCTGTGAAAGTTCAGAGTGAGAATAATAAATAAAACTGCATGGTTAGAGGTAAAGCACCACTAAACGGGCAGCAAAAGGAATTAGCGTTTGCTAGGGGTAACAAAGCAACTTGAGGCTTTGTAGGGAGCCTCTTTTTCCTTCAACATCTTTCAGTCCCCTTAATTTATATATATTTAAATAGAGATTAATCTTTATATATGGATAACATCATTTCCACCACACCTTTATTAGAGATTTATAGCTGGGTATCAAATTACACTTTTAATGCCATCTAGTTGATTTTTGGTAGCAGCAAATCATATTTGTAGCTCAGAATAACTGAACAAATTTGACAGTTGGAAATTTTCTCCTTGACACAGCTAATTCTTCATCCTGTGGTAATGTTCTGCAGTAGAGCCATAAGAAACGGTGATGCTTAGCACTTGACAGGCGCAGGTTTTCCTCTTACCACTTAGCAATCCTTCAGCAGAGACCATTACACACACAAACTGAGCAACATCAGGGGCTCAGGAAGAGGGAAATTCTGTTTTGTTGCCGTGCCGACTTGTGCTGTGCATATAGGCTGGGTGTAGTGGGGTGACTCTAAAGGTGAAAGCAAGTGTTAGGGCACAATTAAAACCTCTGCGGAAGTCCTAGAAGTGAAATCTCAGCCAGCCTGCCTTTTGCACAAGCATCTTTGCATACTAATTGCGTGGGCCCTTTGTATTTATTGTAGATACTAATTACCGTGAGGTCCCAATGGGAACCGGGCACCTAGTTCTCTTTTAACCTCCCGGTTTACGAGCCTTGTATTTCAAGGGCCCTTGGCTGGGCTGGTGTGCTCTGAGGAGCCCCTCCAGAACGTGGGCACTGCTGCCACCCCCATAATGAGGAATTTGGCAGAATTTTATCGTGGGAGCAGTAGAGCTTGGTTTGATAAAATAGACAACATCACTGGTGGGGAGGTAGCCTGAACAGGTAGCTCCTGTCTGCATGTGCTGGAGACATAACAGAAAAACTGGTCTGCTTCACCTTAGGCCAGTGTAAAGGTTTTAACGTAATTTTCATCTTTGTTCATGACCGCAGTTGGAGACTTTCACTACAACTAAGGCTGTATCACCAGAATCTGTGCTAAGGTGTGTGACTATGTCATGTGTTGCCACATCCAACACTATGATTTGTATTGCTAGTATTTCCAAGGTTTGAATTCTTGACTGAATACTGATTTTACATGTTTGGAGAAAGCTCTTGTTGCTTTGGTCTCTTGAAATAAGTTAAATAAATAAATAAAAAAGTGTTGCCTGTTTTAATCCTAAAGGAAACCATGTAAAAATCATTCAAACACCTAAGAGTTTTCAGCAATTTGAAAGGAGTCTCTACGTATGTGTTGGCTACCCAGTTTACCATTAAAATGTGTTATTGCTACCAGGAAGCTGGAGGACAGCCAGATTTTAGCTATACTTATCAACAAGCAAGGGCTGATGTTAGGGGTTAAATTACCTGAAATTACAACCAAGCATGGATGAAGAATGCTACGGTAAGATTAAAGATTAAAAGCTTTTAAGAAAAGTAACAGTTTCTGAAATGAGATGAAGTTTTCTGCAGTTTAGATACTTGTGAAAGGTAGAATACATATTGTGTACATGTAAAATTTTAACAAAAGAGATGGTATACGTTTCAGCAGAAGAGAATGTTTAGAGGCCCTGTGCTAATCTGGAATGTGTGTAACTACAGCAAGACTAGACAGAATTTGAAAAACATATTCAGAAGAACTTCACAAAACTTCCTAATGTTGATTCTAATAAAGCTAAAAGGGGATAATTGAGAGAGGTAAATTCTGACCGGATTGGTGCTAAGGGGAGCTTAGCCCTTCATTGCAGCAGGGCAAAATTGCATGGAGAGAGCCCTAACAAAGCACTGAGCTTCTGAAATATTATTTATTACTTTATGGAACTTTGTATTTTATACTTCATTGGGTGCATATGGTACATATGATGAATTTTAGAAGTTTTCTGTAACATGACAGGATATCCCAGTGCTATATGTCCTTCAGTATCCTCTGAAAACAAAACAAATTCTGAGATTGATCCTAATAGGTTATGAAATAGGTAGCAGTAAAAATCTTTCATCCAGCAAGGTCACTATAAATGCTGGCATCACATCTTGATTACGTCCCTCTGCTCGGTTTCCCCTTCTGCTTTAGGTTTTTTGTATCTACTATATAATGCTGCCTAGGAAATAATGCAGAGAATGACAGAGAAGGGTAGGCTTAAATAACCCTGAGGGTGCTTATCTTCCTTGGCATTAACTTCATATCCACATTCATTATGTGAATGGGCTAGGAAAACTGTTTCTGTGACAAATTGGAGTGCAGGGTAGGTTGAACAGGCTCAGTTCAATTTTAGGTAATGGTATACAATCATCTATATGACTACGTTCAATGCCTGGTGCAGTCCCTCATTTAGAGAAGTCTGAATGCATAAAACCCTGTGAGAAACACTGTGATAACTCAGTTTCTTATTCTTAGGAGGAGTTGTAGTGCATAAGATGAGCTCCTGCCCTCCCTCACCTCCCTTTCTTTAATAACCCTGCCAGAGCTTCCTTCAGTGCCTAAACTCTGCGTGGCCAGGTTTGAGCTTCCTATGTCAACGCAGTTTCCAGGAGGATGGGAAGCAGGAGGCAGATGTTCAGGTGAGAGATGGACGGGCACTTTTTAACATATAGCCGTTATTATTCAGTGGGAGGCAGGATTGGTTACTCTTGCATCGCACTGCTACGTGCATATATCAGAATAGAGGCAGTTTCAATTTGAATGGCAAGATGAGTGGAGTCAGTGCTTTGCTGCAAGCTGTGCGATACTTGAGCAGAGCAGCCTCCAGAATCTTAACGATTATGTGTTGTCTCATCCTCGCTTTGAAGCGTGGCGGGTGTTTTGCTGAGAAGTTGCTTGTGGCAAATACGATGCCGCTTGTTGCTAACTGCTCCTCCTGCTAATTGTTTGCACCGCGTTTGCAGGTGCCTATGTACTCGTGCAAATCTCTAAGACAAACTAATTAACTTTTTTGCATCTTCGTTTCCATGGCAAAACCTTCTAAGCAGTTACGTGAAACTGCTGAAGTGAAAGAAAATACTGGGCCATGAGAAGCAGGCGACCCAGGTTGCATGTGATTTGCGTGTTGAAAAACGGCCCAACCAATCCTGGACGTATTCTTTCAGTGAGAAGGCACCACACTTCCTTTTTAAAGGGAGATGAGTGCAATAAATAATAAGGAATGATCAAGAATCAAGTTGTTATTTAGGCTTAGAGTCATTTTATGGAATTAAGATTTCTAACTCTTTAGTAATAAGGGCATTGTTTCATTTTATTTGCCCTCAGAAACTGATATCAATAGTTACAATGTAAACATTAGGTCTTGTTTGGGCCGTATCTTGTAGATATGGCTCTTGGAAGTAGTTCTGCAGAAGTTAAACAAAGCCCTCAAGGAAGTAAGTGGAATAAATGGTCATCACATGAGAGGAAGACATCATGGGTCGTATAGAGAGCAATGGTCCAGGTGCTCTTTGGTGTCAATAGACACTCTTTACCTCGCAGAGTTTGGATCATCTCTGAAGTCTGCCACTGTAAACAGTTAAAAGGGATTGAAAAACAGCATTTCCTCTTTAAATCTAAGCTAGTATATATGGTAAATGCTCTGTGATACTGGGGGAAAAAAGCCCCACATTTTCTCCTTATACCTCAGTAAAATTTCATTCTTTGCAATGGAGAAAACTGTCTTTTTGTAGAACTTGAAAGATATACCAGTTATTTTCGGTCATCTATGCAAAGTAGACCCTGACTTTTGAGCAGCGTTGTGAATCAGGAACTGCAACTGCCACATGTTGTCATAGTCTATCACGCCCAGACCTCTTCCACGTGTCACCCATCCCATCCTAGTTCTGCTCTTCAGGAGGAACTTCGGGGAAATCAAAAAGGTATCCAAATAGCTGATCATAAAAAGGTGATTCTTAAGGGCCGCTATCCCAATTATTAGCAGATTTCTTTTTGCCTCTTCATGTTAAAATTATTTTCTGAAGCTGCTCCCTGCTCTCCTCTGGAATCCTCTCAGAGCAGTAATGTTGATGTTAGGCTGAAGGCTAGTTGTGGCCGTGTAACAGTTCCTCTTACTTTGGTACTGGTTTGATAACTTATCTTGCTCATAAACAATGAAAATTCTGCTGTGTCCCGTTCGAGACAATCCAGAGACAGATCAGAACCTTAGCTGAACCAGTCTTAACTTACAGTGTGCCAGGAGTGAGAAGAGTCCAGGTTCTCCGTTCCTCCAGTGAAGGCAGAGACGGACTTTGGAGTCCTCTTGTTGCCTCTTCTGTGTTGCTCAAGAGGAGTCTAGATCTGGTCCACCACTGGGATACCTCCAAAAGCTACTTGCAGATATCAACAAAAAAAAAAAAAACTGCAACCTGTTTCTTAGGCTGGGTGTGATAGATATAGTGTAATCACTACTGGAGTAATTTTAATTAGAAGACTGCCACTAGACGAGGGGAGGTTTGCTCATATTTATTTTTTTTAATTAGACACAGATCTGCTGGCAAGATTTTCTTCCATTTGTCAGATTGATGCCTGACTTGACCTAAATGGTTCATAACTGTCATAACTTTCCCGTGTTACTGCCTCAGTCTAATGAGGCCTGCTGGTTATTGTGTGCCGTGCATTACCTTATTGATCGACATCCTACTCACTCTTCCTAATTACACAAGAGGATGAAACAATACTGTTGTACCTGTCATCTTTCCAGGGTGGGTGTTCAAACTTTGCAGCCTCTCTTGCAGTTTCTTTGAACACGGTGTTGATCCCACCACTTTGTGTGCTTAAGTTATTGCTAAATTGCAGTGTTTTGAAGCCACAGTAATGTTGCTTAAAGAACTCTTCTCATAAAACAACTCATTAATATGTGTGCTGTTGAGGCCTTGCCAAAAGTTTTGTGGTCTGTCTTGCCTCCTCCGCTCTTCACTCCTCTCCACCATCAAAATGTCTGCAAGAAAGTGTGGGCAAAATTGATTCCCCTGTGGCTATTTCAAACTACACAGTTCGGGCTCATCCTTTGATCCCTCCTCATGACTTTATTTCATTATCCCTTAAGTATAAGGAGGAAAGTTAATGACATCATAAAAACTAGAACTCTATAAAAGATGTTTCTGCTGATTTACTGCCAATGTACTAGCAGCATGTCATATAACTGCCCATTAAAGATGGTGAGTTGCTCTCCTGCCTGCAGCTTTCCTTATCGCCAGCTCTTTTATTTATGAGGAGATTACAGGGGTTGGGTGTGTTCTGTAAAACATAAAACTTATTTTTATCATGCATATAATTAACCCTTTAACTATGGAATTCAGATGCATTTATCCTCAATTTTATTAAAAAGAAATAATTAAATATTCCTGTTTGTCCTCAGAGGGCTTGTATTTGTCTTCAAAGGGCTGTATTTTTGAGAGAATACTTGGTTAAGTCACTTGAAGCATTACCTAATGCCTTGTGATCAGCAAAGAGTCTGAAAGAGATAATAGAAGCTTCCTTACTTAGATAAACAAAATCAAATTGTTCCTATGCAAGGAAGTTGAATTTGCCTTATAAAAGCTCTAATCATCTTGCGTGCTCTCTTCCTAAGCTTCTAGCCCTGAAGTCCTTTCTCCATCACCTTAAAATACCTCGTAACTTGGTAAGTCATTATTTGAGCCCCTATTTCCCATCCATGAGGACCGTCACTGTGAGAAGTGCTTGTAATTTCGGTTGCCTCTACTTTCAGAGCACGTTTTGCTTTTCAGAGCTCTTCATATTCTGCAGGCAAGGCTTCTCTGGAAGGATCTAGAGCTGTATGTGGGGGTGGAGGAAAAGTTAGCAAAATATTGCTTCTGAAAGCCACGGCCAGTGAAATAGCTTGTTTAAATTAGTTATATTCCTTGTGCATGTAGACATCTTCTATGAATAAAATTGTAATGGTTTGTTTGCTACATACTGGCACTGGCTCTTAGTCTTGGGAATGCACTGTGATCAGTGTTATACATTATTAAACACTGTTTGTCTTTTTTCTGGCTTTTACCCAGTTAAGTTGTTCCATTTGCTTTGTGTTGGTCGTGAATTCCTGACAAAGAATTAGATCTCCCTCAGATGAAAAGCAGGAACAAAGCTTTCCATGCTTACCATGGCTGGATGTATTACCCAGGTGTTGTTTGAGTCCTTGGGTAGTTCCTGAGGACGTCTACGAACAGTCAGTAGCAGTTGTACTAGGGGTTTCCCTAGGTTTAGTATTAGTTTGGTATTTCTCTATGCAGTGCTGGCAGGATGTCCGAGGGACACAGTGCTGGCTGCATGTTCACCACTTGTCTCAACCATGAACCTCTCTCTGAGTTTTCACTGGTTTTGAGCTGGTTTTCACCCTCTCATTCCAGGAAAGAGCCAATATGTATGAATGCAAAAGCTTGTTTTTACTTGTGTGTGTGTTGGAATAGGAGAAGTTCCAAATGAGGAAGTCATAAAAAAAATAATAATAAAGGAAGGAAGCAGTGAATTAAGCTCCCAGTGTTTTGTTCTGTGGCTATGATTTATAGAGAGATATTTATTTATTTCTTGCAGAAGGAATTCCATCTCTACATAGAGTAACATGAATAAGTGTTTTAAAATAGAGTATAGATCTGTTCATGCTGGACCCTGATGCCTGTGGTCTGCTCACTTACACTGCGTTTAAAATACAGTGGATCTTTAAGCCCATAATAGCACAGATGCAATAGAAAATGGTTTTACTCTTGATATATCTCCAATTTACGAGGAATAAAGAATAGTAACTGCCCTCATTCACAGGAACCAGGTATTGAGCATGAAAGACATTCTTAATTACAAAACTGTTTTAATTGATCTGATGAGCTTAAATGATGTGGTGCAACCCTGCTGCCTTCAAGGCAAACCTCGGCACTTGTGTAACTTCGTAACAGGCGGGTGTTCAAATTGAATGGAGACTTCCCAGCTCCCTGGATGTCTCAGCCTGAGACGCAGAGCTGTGGAGCAGGCAGGGGCAGCCTGCTGCAAGAGCCGCCTCTTACACTCTGCTTTGAAGGACGCTGATATCTCCGTTCCCTAGTCGAAGGAGAAGCAGCCTTCTGCATTATAAAGGTTACACATTCAAGGTGTGGTTGGAGCAGCTATTCCAGGAACTCCCCTCCCCATTGTCCAGAGGTCCAAGGGTCCTCTTCCCGCTGCAAACTTAACTAATTAATGAGTAATCAGTTCTCAGCTCTAGGGTATCAATTTGAAGGAAAAATCAATTTTCAAACCTAAATGTCTTACACTAGGACTATTTTATATTCTGAAACTACTGTGCATATGTCATAGTCCTATTTGGAGAAGTGTCCACCTCCACTCAAGGGCAGGCAGCCTGAGGAATAAATTAAATCGTATCCATTAGAGAATGACTATTACAGAGAAGCACTGAATATCAGCGTGCTAGTAAGAGGCGTGCTTGCGATTCCTGTACCTGAATCAAAACTGGCCAAGTCTTTAAAATTCACATATCATTGCTGCCAGACATTTACCTAGCATGAGCATTAATAGGATGAGAGGAGGAAAAAAAATAGAGGTTAAACAATAATAAGAAGTTCTCTGTTTATAATGTGAGAAATCATCAATTAATTGCATACCTGGAATAAAACATGCCCTAAGGCCTACCATCTGCCCACATTTAAACTTGAAGATAATAGATTTGGAAGAGAAGTTTGTAATTATTTGCTAGGTGGTTCTGATTAATTTACAAGGAAAATTGCTAATACCGATAGTGTATTACCCTGGGGCAAGTGGAAATCACAGTATTGCAGAAAGGGATGACATGCAGACGATGGCGTGTGCGTTATCTGCTAGGTTGATGGGACAGTCTGATTATTTTTTTTAAGCCACTAATGGATGCGTAGAAGATTAGTGTGTGCTTTGGACAACATGACTATAATTCTCACCTAACAGGCTGTAGAAAAAAACAACGTAAATATACCCCAGTGGCATTCTTGCAAATTAAAAACGTGAAAGGCTGCTAAAGGCTGGATTATGAAATTATAATAGATTTACACCAGCATGACTGAGATCAGGATCTTGCATTGTAGCACTGAAGTGTTTTCATGGAGTGTTCTGTACTAGAAACCTTGACAATTTTCACATAGGGAATGTATGTCTGCTCTGGCAAGTGCTCATATGCATTAAAAAGAGAAAACAGAGAAAACCATTGTATGAGTTTTGCTTTAAATTCAAGCTGAAATAGGCTGTGATGGACTACAAGGCGGGTATGGAAGAGGATAATTTATCTGTAACTCTAAAATATTTAGTTGTGGCTGTTTGCTTGCTTCGGAGAACTTCATGATGGACCTGCACAAGGCTGTGCCCCGTTGCAGTTGTGGCTGCTCAGTTGCATGATTAAAGACTGACCTTTAAAAAGAGTTTAAATTCTGTTGACAAGATACAGCTGGTAGAGCAAAAAGAACTGGTGATTTACGTGGCCGTATAATAACGAAGGAAAATGGCAGGATTAGGTGGGAAATCCACATCTCCTCACCTTCTGTCCAGCATCATTCCCGCTGGAATTCCCACTTTTTTCAAGTAGTGGTCTTGCTATTTCTCTTATCTGGTCTTCCCCCTGGCTCACATTTAAATACCATAGAGTTCGGTAGTCAGAAATGTTTTAATGGAAATAAAACTGTTGCTTGTGCAGATAGGTCAAGGTTTGAGCCTTTCCACTGGTAGCAATAAATAGACTTGAGGCTCATCTTCCCGGTGTCTCTCTTTGTAAAACCATCTGATTCGATGCAGCCAGTGAGACGCCCCTTTTCTGGGGGTGGTTGGACACGGGTCACTGAAATGAACATTCAAGACGATGCGAGAAGATTCCAGTCTTCTCCACATTCCCATTGAGTGCAGTGATGGGATCTCTGCCCATGGCAGGGGGAATCACAGCTGCTGAACAGGATGTGCATTGGATTTTGAAATTCTCCCACTGAAAACATTTTTGTTTTCGTATATACACAATGTCCTCATATTCTGATGTGCCGCACTTTGCATTTAGTAAATATTCACCGTTAAGCAGCAGCTTTTAGCATATTCAGTGGAAGTTGCATTACCATGAGCAGTATTTTTGCTGTATTTAGAAATTCAAGGCTTTGGCTTTTGTTCTCCTGCTGGGTTGTTGCTCCATATCACCAAGATCATGTGGCCTTGGAGTACAATAAAAAACGTGCGGCATATTTATTTAACCTACCAATTAATATGTCCTTCAGCCATGGAGTACCTTGCTCGTTTTTTACTCTCTATTGTACACGATAATTTAAATTCTCATGATTTCCCAGAGGAACCTGGGGATTAGTGTCTCGATGCAGAGCCCAAGTCCTCGCACGCCGCAGCAGGACACGTCACGTACCTGGGGTCGAGCGTGGGGCCGACTGCTGCCGCTGCGGAGCCCTCGCGGGTCCCGTGTGCCTGACAGCTCACGAGGAGGCAGCAGGCAGCAGAGGGAACCACAGATTGGCAGAGGTTCTACAGAGGTTCTACAGAGATTCCACAGAGGTTCTGCTCCTGCTGTTGAACCCTCCTGTACCTCATCCCTTCTGCTGCAATGTCTCCTAGCTCTGTGCAGCTTGAAACGTTCTCCATGACCTGCAGCCCTGGATCGTGGCTGTGCTCCGGTGCCAGCGGCAGTCGGAAGCCGTCGGCCACCCCAGGGTCCCCCGGCGCCCTTGATGTCCCTCAGTGCGGGACCGTCCAGCCGGCAGGTCCCCTTGGTGGAGCAGGGACACCAGCGCTGCTGGCAGAGCCAGCAGGGATCTGAGCAGGGCTTTATCCTGGAGCCGAGCGTTCAGTTGAAGGGACACTCGGAAGAGGCCTGGGGACGCGGTGGGCACTGTCCTGCGGCCGGAGCCCAGGCAGTTGGTGCCAGGGCGAGGGGAGGATGAGCCGCATCCTCCTGCCAGGATGCTCTGCACAGGAGTGCGTGTCTCGCGCTCCGTATAAACTTTGGCAGTGGTTTTGGGAACGATTTCCCTTGATATAATTGTTTAGACAACTGTCTGTTTGCTGCCAGTGTTTACAGAGCTTGCTTTGAAGCTAAACAGACATGTGCTCTTTGTCACCGCCGTCGTGTCAGTGAAGTTAAAGGTGCTTCATTTCCAGCGCTTCCTTTGATTGTCCCAGAGCAGATCTGGGGAACGGGGAGGGCTCCGGGCCAGCTACTGTCTCGGGCCTGAATCCGCTTAGTTCCTCTCCAGCCTTAATTTTCAGAAAGAGTTGCGTGTGAGCATAAAATAGATTTCTTTTCCTCGGGTTACTTTTTAATTAATCTCCTATAACTCCTTCAAACTTGCAAGAGAAGGGTTGTTTGATTTCTCTTTATCAGGTAATTTTAATTATTCATACCATTGACTTCATTAAGTTAAAACACCATAATATGTACAAAACAGTGATTTTTGGAACAAGAGAAAAATTGCTCTAGTTTCTCTGAAAGCAGAATGCCTCAGATAGCAGCCCAAAGGCAAGTGCTGCCGTGGATGGCCGTCTGGAGCCAGGCTGCCCCTTCCCCGGCCGTCCCCACCGGGTCCTGCCCACAGCCTCTCCCTCCTCTGGGCTGACCCGGGTAAATTGACCTTATATTAGTTCCTGCCTCTGTTTTGTGCTTTGTCATTTTTATTCCTTGTCTAGGAGACTGGAACAAAGTATTAATAGGTGAAAACGATATACGGTTACGTATATGATTATGACAGCATGGGGGTTCTTGTTGTTTGGGAATCTTCCTACGCCCTCCTGAAATGCTGGTTGCTGCAGGACCTTTGGTTAGCAAGGCCTTTAGCATGGGCTTTAGCAAAAAGCTTACAGCTTTCACACGCTTTTTCACATCTGTTTCTTATTACAAAAAGCTCCTGTCTTGATGATGTCTCGCAATGTCAAACCTAAAAATCTAACAAGATCTCAACCTCCTGCCTATTGCAAAATCCACTTGGTTCACTGTATTGCAAATTGCAATAGGCAAATAAGCTCTTGCTGCTGCAACCTCAATGCTCTTTCATTGGGTTTATTCAGATGCAGCCCCAAAGCGTATGGGGCTGCCGGTGCCTCTGCTGCTGTCAGAGGAATATTACCCAATATTGTCCTTTCAGGTTGTTCAGCTCTGTGCTCCTTGCTTGCTGGCACCAGAAGAGTATAGTGTAGCGACGGGCACCTCTGCAAAGAGCTGTTAAAAGGCATTAATGGTGCTTGGGACGGGCTCTGCGCTGTATCAGCAGGTAATCGTGCTGCGGGGCAGCTCTATCCTCTCCCACTTATCTGTTTAGGCTAAGTAGATTAACATGCTTTTTAAGAAGTGACGGTGGGAATTCCTGTCTTCAGTAGATTGGCTTTGTCTTTTGAGCTAAAATAACACAGCGAGAGTTGGAAATGACTCTTCAGGCAGCGAAGAGCCTGTTGTGAAGGGCCGCTGGGTACGGCCCCCTGAAATCCTAAATCCGTCAGGACAAGAAAATTAGACTGCCTAGCTAATTCCAATTTAAAAATATCTATAAACAGGAGCGTAAGTGTCAGAATCGTTCCCTGAAAAGTGTGTTTTTAACTACCAAGCATTTCTTTCCTCCCAGAATGACAGTTAGAACATTGCTGTTAAAGCAGAACACGGAGATTTCAGTTGGTTGTCAAAACAAGCAGCACTTTCCTTCCAGAGAGCAGAAGATGCTGAACAATAGGCAGCACCTTTCAGAACTGCGTCTTCATTATGCAGTCAAATTTCTAGTGTAATTTTTTCCTCCAAGAATAGTGTATTATTTCTCCATAATGCTTCATAATAAGTGGACATTAAATTAATGCTACATGACAATGGGATTCCTGCGGAGTTATGTACTACCCCGAGATGAACGCCAGAAGAATTTGGTATGATTAAAAGGAGACAGTGAAAGTGGAAGGAGGGGGGAACTAATGGATTACCGCAGAGGCATGAGCTGAGCTGGGAATCACCCGGCTGTTGAAGGGCTGCAGGCCTGAGGGAGGGCTAAGTAAATCCACAGTCGAAACCTGAGCTCAAGCCATAAATTTTAGGACTTGTTTTCTGGCTCAGGTTGTTGGAAAATGAATATTATTTATGTTACGTTCTTATGACTTTAATCATCAAAACACTTTTGTCCTAATTGCGAGCAGGATGCTTGCATGGATTTGGCTCTGTAGATCAAAGACTTAGAAAGCTGTGGCTGAGGGGTCAATTTGGTCCTGCACGTGTGTCAGGAGAGGCTCCCCCGGCTGCCGCCACCAGCACAAGTATCGGTTTGCTCCGGGTCGCTGCTGTGCAGGGAGCCAGCGGCCTCCCTTCCCGAGGAAACCTGGGCACTGCCCGCGTGGGCAGGCAGAGCTGGGGGAGATCCCGTGGGCTCCCTAGCAGGTCTGTGACGAGGACTTTGCGATGTGTGGAGAGCTTCCAGGAGCGAGAGGTCGGCATTCGTGCTCTTTCTCCTGCCCAGGGTGCTGTGCTGCAGCATCCCGATGAAATGCCAATGAAATTCCTAAAGGGAAACAAGAAGCAGGCAAGAGGAAAGAGCAACAGCGTTTGGTGTCTTGGACGTGATAGAGTTGCTTGGGCTTTATGCCTGGAGAGGGCAGGAGTGCTGCCTCTGAAGGTACCAGGTTTTATCCGAGTGAGGAATGAAGAGCAGCGTAGCCAGGAATAAGCTGTTGTTATTATATGTGCTTGCCTGCCTGGCTAGGAGGCCTGGTTTGGGCCATGGCTTCCCCTTCCCAGTCCCTCTCCTCTCGTGTAAACAGAAATGTTTGGTTAGGCCAAAGTTTGAGTTTTACTCCTTACCTAGGTGTTAGGCTACCAAAAAAGGTGTTAGGCAAAGCTATTTAAAGCATTTATCAGTGTTTGTTCACTATAAAGGACATTTGAAGAGACAGGGAGCAGAAGTGTTAGAGAAAAGCTGAAGGTGAACACCGAATTGTTGGAAGAATGATAAACCATAACCTAATAAGGTTAAATCCATGTCATTGAGTGAGATGTTTTTCCACAACGTTTTTCTTCTGGAAACTGTTACTTGGTGGGTCTGAATACTATATATTGCATCTGACTGGGCCTGAATGGAGTGATAACTCTGAAGCCTAATTACAAAAATTGTCCAGGTCATTGTGCAGATACGTCACCTTCCTGAGTGCTGAAAATGTTCCTGCTATTGTGCCATACTTGATAATGGTTCTCTGTCTCAAACCTAGTCCCAGAAGTTTGGTTTGGCCTCAAGTAAGCATAAAAATGAGTGTGTCTTTTTTATTGTTATGATTTTTAAATTCATGCTTGTTAGCAGGTGCCATGGGAGGCCATCAAACAGCTCCGCTGCCACGATCTGTCTCCACAAAACCTGCCTGGGTTCAGGGGGGCTCGTGTGCAAGGCACAGACACGGCTGCTGTTTTGCACCTTTCCCTCCAAGAGCTGCAATCTCTCTGTGAGCAGATGTTGCTAAATCAATCTACCCTGAGCCCTTTATAAACTCTTTTCAGGGACCTCATTCTTCTCTCTCCTCCTGTTTAAAAAAAAGTATTTTAGAGCATCAAACATCCACCTTAGATAATTCAGGTAGCAGCATTTTTTTTCTTCCAGGGGCCTGTTAATGATGCCCGTTGATGGCAAGTAAGTACAGAAAGAATGATAGTCTAAAAGTATGTTTCAGAAAAGGAGTCCCATTTAGAGAGGTAGATACAAAGATAGATACGAAGAAATGTCAGGAGCTAATTACACTGTAGCGATGAATTGTGTGTGTCGTGTGCTGGGCTGCCTTCCCGTGAACCGGAAAATAGAGATTAGTAGCAGGCCTGTCCGGTGAGGCTTGCAGGTCCGTTGGCTTGATCAATAACATCAAGTTCTGGGCTGCGTTTCTCAGGATTAACATAAAACCCACTAGTACGTGGCAGGCCGGGGCTGTGGAGCAGGGGCGGCGCAGCTCCGCGGGGACCCGCAGTTAACCAGCTTCATCTGCAGAGAATTACTGCACAAACAGGAGCAGCAGGAACCACCTCTTGAAAGGGTTTGGGCCAGCAGGGATTTTGTCCCTGAGCACACGGTACCGCAGGCAGCGTGTTGTGGAGGAGAAGCGAGCCCTGCTTAATAGGAACCTGCCAGCGGTACCGGCCGTGTCGTCCCGTGCAGGACGGCGCGCGGCTGCCCCGGGCTCACAGAGGAAAAGCTCCTTCCTCCAGGGGTTTTCCGCAGGAAGTACCTTCGCCTTTCAGGCTAAATCACAGTGTTCTGGTTTCATGCCGGAGCGCTGAGCCACAGCTGTGGAATTTTTCCAGCCATCCTTCCCGCTGGAGTCAGCCCAGTCAGGGCTATATATTATAGTATATTAGTTCTTGTGTTTTAGTGTACTAATATATTGTATTAGTATACAATAACATACAATATCCTTGTGGTGTGTTGCCCTTCAATAAAACAGGTCAAGCTAACTACTCGGATAGGTGACAGAGGGATAAATTCTTTGTAGGGATAAATTCTTTGTAGTAGCTTAGAGATGAATTAGCCAGTGAAGATGAGCGCGGTTTCTGCCCGCTGCTTACGGGCTTCCCTGTCAGGTCTGGGTCCTGGGAAGGGGGATCGGGATGGTTCGCTGTCCCTTTCAACCTTTTGGCTTGTAAATTGGGACTTTCTTCCTCTAATTCTGTTCAAATTGCAATAACCAATGGGCCAGGCCTTTAGCTGGAATAAGTTGTTGCAGCTCCACGGATTGAGTATGGCAGCTTTCACCAGCGAACAATCTGTCCCCTAAGCCAAAATGATTAACTTACAAAAACATTTGGTTATCGCATTTGTAGTTTTCCATTGTTTTAATGTACTGTGACAAAGCCTTTAAAAGGAAGATAGCTCGTGATTGAATTGTCCTTTTGTCAGTTTGATTTTTTTTTACTTTTGTTCTCCTAAGGAGAGAGATCTGCTAATGTTTTTCTGTGCTCAGGAATATTTGTTTGTAGTAGTAAATACTTTGCCTCTGGTGAAGTCCTAGCTCCATTGAAGTCAAATGGGAGTTTCCCCAGTGTCTTCAGAGGGTAAAGACTTTCGTCTTTATAAACACTGTTGCCTAAATCTCTATTTACCCATGAATAACTGGATTGTGATTTGCACTGCACCTGCCTCTTACCTGAAAGCGTGAGCACTATTAATGTGCAGCGTTGGAGGACTGCTCATGGGTTTGGTGCCTTTGTACAGTAAACCAGGTCACCGGCTCGCGTCAACAGGCTGAGT